>JAVTVY010055406.1:0-307107 GCA_036873755.1 Hanleya hanleyi
GGTTTCCACCGCGGTGCGGTGGAAACCTTTGCGCGCCGGGGTCAAAGGTCAGTGCCGGTCACCTTTAGCGACGTACACCAAACAGAAGCGAGTAGTTAAAATCCGTCACAGAGCTCTCGTCCAATCAGAAGCGAGTATTTTGACCCGGTGCATTATGGGACATATCCAAGATGGTGGTTCCAAAATGGCGGATCCAACATGGCGGCTCCAAAATGGCGGCGTATGAGAGCTTCTGGACATGGACCTGATAGATGTCCAGAATGGTGGAACATTCGTAAACATTCGGGCACTTTTACATCCGGGGACTTTTACATCCGAAGAGACACGGAAGTGCCCGAACATGATATCAGCTAGCGTGCTATAAAAGGGAAGCGGTCCGGCCGTTTCATCAGACACTCTGTCAACCACCAAGATGTTCACTTGTACTACGTGCACGAAATCATTCACTCGTCTGCACGACTTGCGCCGCCATGAGGCTACCAAGCACGAAGGAACCGCCCGGTATAACTGTACGATATGTACACCGTCGTTTCAGCGCCCGGATCATTTACAGCGCCACACACGTGCACGCCATGAAGTACCCAAGCGTCCATGCGAAGAATGTGGTCGGCTTTTCAAACTGACCAGTCGGTTGCTGCGACACCAACGCACACGACACCCTGTTCCGCAGCCACGTTTGCAGATAGAAGAGCCCGTAGGCATCAATATCGAAACAGGGGGAACTCCCACCCATCGTACGAGGGCCGATGATGATGATGTCGCCCTAATTCAATAGTCAAATTCCGACGACAAGACCTTGGGCCAGATTTTGTACGACGTGGAGGGCAAAGTACACTTCGTGGACGAAGCCACAAATGTTCCCAGCGATCTGTCACACGAAGACCATCCAGTGAGTGACATTTATCGGCGCCATTGGCCCATGATCCGGCACTGTTTCTACCGTCATCGCCCTATTCAAGATATCTACAATTTCCGACTGACTGACCTCGCCCGTCTACGTAGCTACGTGGCAGCCATCTTCAATGATCAAACTACGGCCTTCAAATTGAATCTGGCGTTTGGTTATGTGCTGCAGCATAAAGAGACAGTCCAAGTCCGATATTTTTACCCGAGTAGTAACATCCGGGTATTTGACCAACCGTTTACCATCATTAACCGAGTGTCGCCAGAGACGATGCTGGAGAAACTGGACACCGTGGATCCCTTGGAATGGGCCCAACAACAACGCCCCAACACCAAGTGGACAGTGGAGAGTGTGACCAATGTTACGTTTTTCGTTACCAAGCTGACCGACCACTCGCATCGGCTGAATGCGTCACTCATGCACTGATGAATACCATAACATGCCGTACATACTCTATATGTCTACATGTTGATCGTTGACGGTACGGAAGTGACCGAAGAGACACGGATGTTACCGAAGATGTCACGGCTCGGCCCTCGACTTGGGGATAGTTGAACTGAGTGTGCTAAAAATAGATCACCAGCTAGCGTGCTATAAAATGGAGGCGGCCTGGCCGTTTCATCAGACACTCTGTCAACCACCAAGATGTTCACTTGCACAACCTGCCAGAAGCTGTTTACTCGTCTAGATACGTTACGACGCCACGAGGCCTCCACCCACAACGATGCTCGGTATACTTGTATAATCTGCGCACGGTCATTCAATCGAAAGGATCATTTACTGCGTCATGAGAGGGTACTCCACGCGGGTGCGACGGTACTATGTAATGATTGTGGTCGACTCTTCAAACGACCCAGTCGGTTTAGACAGCACCAATGTTTGATGCATGCCCCGTCTCTACGGTTTGGGCAACAACTTTCCACTAAAGAGGAGCCGCGGAAGGCCAGACCCAGTGAAGATACAGCATGAACCAGGGAGACGAACGCCACTGGTGATGCTAGGGATAACACGAAGCAGCCCAAATGCCGATGGCCCGCCGGTCCAGAGGGCCTGGGACATCCAGCCGGACCTCCGCCACATGGTTTCGAGTCATACGCTCGACAACATCGAACATTTTCTGACGGAGCCCATAAATGTTCCTGGGCCATCTTCTCTTTGCAGACGCCCAGCCAGTGACATTTATCATAAGCCACTTTGGTCCATGATACGGCACTGTTTCTACCGTCATCGCCCTATTCAAGATATCTACAATTTTCGACTGACCGACCTCGCCCGTCTACCTAGCCACGTGGAAGCCATCTTCAAAGATCAAGCTACGTCCTTCAAATTAAATCTGGCGTTTGGTTATGTGCTGCGGCATAAGGAGACAGACCAAGTCCGATACTTTTACTCGAGCAGTAACATCCAGGTATTTGACCAACCGTTTACCATCATTAACCCGGCGTCGCTAGGGACGATGCTGGAGAACCTGGACACCGTGGATCCCTTGGAATGGGCCCAACAACAACGCCCCAACACCAAGTGGAAAGTGGAGAGGGTAACCAATGTTACGTTCTTCGTGACCAAGCTGACCGACCAACCCATCGGATGAAAGTATTCACCCATGCACTGATAGATTCTCAGAATGCGCAAACAACCATCTGAGGATATGCTGCCTCAACGGTATCCTGGCCTGACCGACGGTGATTAGAATAAACGGTTCAGAGCGAACATGGCCGAAGATGGAACTTTCTGAAATGAAGACTTCTGATTGGACAAGAATACATCTAACGGACAGGAACGAATATGACAGATGCAAATGGTGGCCTCTGACTGGACAAGAGTCTTCTTGAATTCTAACACCAAGTGGATAGTGGAGATAATGACCAATGTTGCGTTCTTCGTGGTTAAACTGACCACCACCTCCATCGGATGAAAGTATTCACCCATGCACTGATAGATACTCAGAATGCGCAAACAACTATCTGAGGATATGTTGCCTCAGCGGTATCCTGGCCTGCCCGACGATGATTAGAATAAACGGTTCAGATGGCACTTTCTGAAATGGAGACTTCTGATTGGACAAGAATACATCTAACGGACAGGAACGAATAAGAAACATGCAAATGGTGGCCTCTGATTGGATAAGAATCTTCTTGAATTGTAAATATACCCAACGCGGCTCCCCCAGCGTGGGTGTGATGTAACATTGGGGAAAATAAACTATATGAAAAAAACTTCTTGTTGTTGTTGTTCTCTCATGTGTCAACTTCTTGTTGTTGTTGTTCTCTCATGTGTCATCCTTGTTATTGTTGTTGTTCTCTCTCTGGTCTATATCATGGCGTTATGTTAGAGTGTTAAGGTGTAACGACGGAGTCCATTTTTTAGGGAAAGGGAGTATTCATTGCACTACTCTGCGTACCACTGTGACTTACTTGACCTGACCAGCCTGCCTGTCTCTCTGCCAGCCTGCCTGCTTGCTTCACCTCTAGCCAGCCAGCCAGCCAGCCAGCCAGCCATCCAGCCAGCCATCCAGCCAGTTTGCCTACTTGTATCAGCTGTAGACACCCATTTACTTTTTTTCGATTTTACCAGTGCCAATTCACTAGACTATTACTCCGTAATAGTTTTTCACCAGCCTCCATAGTCATGACGTCATCATCATTATTTTTATTGAAGCTTGCCAAGTACCGTATTCGTTTGATTGATGAGATGGAGCATGTGGATGAATTATGTGATTTCCTTATGGCGGAGGAAAACATACTCCTGGAACAGCGTGTTGAAGAAATCATGGCGGAGAAAACCCCTTCAGCACAAAACACAGCCCTCATCGATGAGGTACGGCAATTTACCTACTATGGATTTCTAGCATTCGTGACGGCGTTGAAGATCACGGGAAATGCCGAACTAGCAGATCTACTTGAAGCCGACGACGACGTTATACAAGATGAAGATATCTTAGTGATGGACATTACCCCAGAGCGTACAGCCAGCAAACGTACGCACACTACCCCAGAGAGTACACCTGCTAAACGTGCTGGACGCCCCAAACGTCCCCGTCTAACACCGTTAGTAATACCAGTGATTGAGGCGCCAGTAGTACCCCAGCAAGTGCCTGTGAAACAAGAACTTCCTATGTCTGTTCAGGAGATCAACAATCTGATCGAAGCGGCTCACCAGACAGCCCACAAGGACATTTGGGAGCTTTCACCTTATTTAACGGTCAGTGTAAAAGACGAAGAAGTGCATTTTAATGCAGCGGGCTTTAACGACAGACCTGGTAAGCATATTGCCCTGAACTTGGACACCTGGCAAAAACTGGAGGCCCTTGATTACGCCATCGATGCGGTTATTCGCGACCAGGGAAATGACGAAGCGAAATTTCATGTGGGTGACGACATCTATGTGAGTTGTGCTTATTTCAATGACCAGCTCTTGGTGCATATTCGAAAATGGCGAAAACGGTTAGATACGCAAGAGTTGGTGGCTTGTCCTCAAGGTGTCACATTGAAATTAACGGCCTGGCGGCAGTTGCAGAGTCTTGCCAGTACAATTAGTCAAACTCTGACCTACCAGGTGTCGAGCTATATATATATGAGAAGTACATTGACACAGTCCTGCAGCTCATCAGACCTCACCTGAACACTCTGGTAGCCTCATACGCGGACCTCACTGAAGCACTACAGGCTGTGACCGAGACGGAAATTACCCTGGCAATGGTAGCGGCTTGTCCTTCCAAAATCCCACGTGAAGAGATTGTGACGTACATCTATGCCCACCAAGGACAGAAAGATGATGATGAATTCAAACAAGTCTTGTTGACGAACTATTGAGAACAAGGAAAACATGTATTGATCTGGAGAGATTGTATTAAAAAAATTCAGAGTTTTTTCACTGTTAATTGTATTAAAAAAATTCAATACTCACATGTAATTGTATTAAATTCAATTGTGAATACGTTCATTGTGTGTTAATAAAAAAATAGTAGAAAATTAAAAAAAATGCTTAGTGTTCATTCTTTTTTACTTTTTTAATAGTCAAATAGCTCCAAAACGTCTATTTCCATTCTTGCGCATGCGCAGAATGCTGATAGTTCAACCCACACCAGTCCATCAGATGGCCCTTCATCTCACCTTCACATTGATACCTCACTCGGCTCCATCGGACCACTAGGGGCTCTCCTAGCTCCAAAAAAGGCTATTTTGCAGATCGATATCAACACCTTGTGTATGAAGATTTTTTTATTTTGGAGGTAGTGGGTCGAGTGAGGTATCAAATTCAAGCTGACGTGAAATGCTTCACATTGATACCTCACTCGTCTCCATTGGACCACTAGGGGCACCTCTAACCCAAAAAAGGATATTTTGAAGATTGCGCATGCGCAGAATGCTGATAGTTCAACCCACACCAGTCCATCAGATGCTCCTTCACGTCACCTTCAATTTGATACCTCACTCGACCCGATTGGTCCATTAGGGACGCCTCTAACCCCAAAAAGGCTATTTTTGAAGATTGATATTTTTGATATCATCTTCGCGCATGCGAAGAATTACCCTAATTCAAGCCCACACCCAGTCTATCAGATGCTCCTTCACGTCACCTTCAATTTAATACCTCACTCGACCCGATTGGCCCATTAGGGACGCCTCTAACCCCAAAAAGGCTATTTTTGATATCTTGATATTTTTGATATCAATCTTCAATCTTCAAAATACCCTTTTTGGGGTTAGAGGCGCCCCTAGTGATCCAATGGGGTCGAGTGAGGTATCAATGTGAAGCATTTCACGTCAGCTTCAATTTGATACCTCACTCGACCCACTACCTCTAAAATAAAAAAATCTTCATACACAAGGTGTTGATATCAATCTGCAAAATAGCCTTTTTTGGCGTTAGGGGAGCCCCTAGTGGTCCAATGGGGTCGAATGAGGTATCAATGTGAAGCATTTCACGTCAGCTTCAATATGATACCTCACTCGACCCACTACCTCAAAAATAAAATTTTGTTCACCTTGTGTGTGAAGATTTTTTTTTTTGAAAAAAATTTTTTTTGGGGAAAAAGGATGATGGGGGCTGGTGTTATTTTTGTGTGCTTTGGAAAGAAGTTTTCTCTTCCGAGAAAGATGGTTGGCCCTGAAAAGGGCCTTTGAAGTGTTACACTTAGGCGCTGACACTTCCTATCATGTTCTAAATGACGAGACGAGTAAAACGAGACCTCACAACCCTACCGCAAATGTATAGAAGTACGTTTCCCAGGATGGTCCTATACCTCCATACCCCATATAGGCATTTTTCCGTAATTTAGGATAAAGTCCGTATTCCGTATTTTTTCAGGAAAATTTTTACATACACCCACCCTGGAACTAGGGAAAGATAACTCTGTTGATAGACAAGCCCCGTTAAGCCCGGCGACCTATATACCCCTCATATCCCATATAGGCATTTTCCCAGGTTTTTCGATAAAGTCCGTGTTCCGTATTTTTTTTTTCAGGAAAAATTTTACATGCAACCACCCAGCCATCAAATACCCCTTCACCTAGGCTTCACGTTGATACCTCACTCGACCCCATTCGACCATTAGGGGCTCCCCTAGATGCCAAAACGTCTATTTTCATACCCTTGGACCACCGCGCATGCGCAGAATGACCCTAATTCAACCCCACACCCAGTCCATCAGATGCCCCTTCATGAATGCTTCACTTTGATACCTCACTCGATCCCATTGGACCATTAGGGGCTCCCCTAGCTCCAAAAAGGCTATTTTCATCCCCTTGGGCCACCGCGCATGCGCAGAAGGCCGATATGTCAACCCCACAACCAGTCCATCAGATGCCCCTTCACGAATGCTTCACTTTGATACCTCACTCAACCCCATTGGACCATTAGGGCTCCCCTAGCTCCAAAACGTCTATTTCCATACCCTTGGGCCACCGCGCATGCGCAGAATGCCGATAGTTCAACCCCACACCCAGCCCATCAGATGCCCCTTCACGAATGCTTCACATCGATACCTCACTCGACCCCATTGGTCCATTAGGGGCTCCTCTAGCTCCAAAACGTCTATTTCCATACCCTTCGGCCACCGCGCATGCGCAGAATGCCGATAGTTCAACCCCACACCCAGCCCATTAGATGCCCCTTCACATAAGCTTCACTTTGATACCTTCCTCGACCCCATCGGGCCACTAGGGGCTCTCCTAGCTCCAACACGGCTATTTTCATACCCTTCGGCCTCCGCGCATGCGCAGAATCACCCTAATTCAATCCCACACCCAGCCCATTAGATGCCCCTTCACATAAGCTTCACTTTGATACCTCACTGGACCCAATCGGACCATTTTATCTAGGGACTAGGGACTTTTTCTCCGCGGAAGCTTTTTCCCGAGACCGAATAACCGCCAAAACCACGGCCAAACCGCATCACCGCGCATGAATACATTTTTTTTTTTTTTTTTTGCTGGAACTTTTTTTTTTTTTGGCTGACCCGGTGAGTGGGGTGGGTTCAAAATGGCGGCACCTTATTTTACACACACAACACCCTAAGCCGCCATTTTAAACCCACCCCACTCACCCAGGTCAATCAGTACACGAGGTGAGTGGGGTGGGTTCAAAATGGCGGACTTTAAGCAGTCGGGAGAAAATAGTGGGCCGCCATTTTGAACCCACCCCACTCACATTAGGCCACGCCCCTCGTCACGCATGCGCACAACCACACTTTAACACCCAAACAAAGTTCTGCGCATGCGCAGTGAGGCGCTGTGCCCTCAATTGACTGTCTCTATACTACTGTCGTTTGATAAAACATATTGGTATTATCTGCGTGTAGATCGTAATAAAATTACAATACTTACGTACGATTCTTTAGGTTTGATGGTATTTTTCAGTAAATTCGCCATTCGGAAGTAAGATATAAATTGAATTCTATTAGAGGTATATATATTTCGACAAACGATTCTCAAATAATGATCTATTTCACGGTATACCCTTTCAACTAGCGATATAAACATTCAACTAGCGATATAAACATTCGAACCCCCAATATTATCATATACTAATTGCAATCAAGTTATGAGGGCAATAATTGAAACGCTTGTCTATAACCAAACCGCGTCATCTCTGTTTATTCAATCACACCTGTTACACCGTCAACTATAGTCCAATCTCCCATGTTTACATCGGTACGTTCTAAAATCAATACAATTATGTACCATTACAAGCGTCTAGTCCGTCATTCATAATCCAGCCGTCGTCCATTAGAGAATATCCGCGTCCATAATCCAAAGACCTATTCCATTTCCATATAACAGTATTAGCACCAAATTCAAAAAGACAAAAGTATACATAAACATAGGCTTGTTTCCTGCAAGAGAAGCGGTCAACAATTTTCAATGATGCCGGCAAGACATCATGATGTTCCAAAATATCAAATCCGTATCGCTGATCAGTATTCTTAATCCATAATATTCGTTGTGAAGTCATCTAAAGAATGATGTATCTCAGTCACGCTTTGATTGTGACTGTTCATATGAGTATCATGAGGATCTTGAAGTACATGGGTTCATACGGCCCCTAGCCCCGGGTTAAGCGAAATTAGACACAAGTTACGAAACGTAGCGCCATAGATCTTGCACGCTACGTTCGTATTTTGCTATCAGCATGCGATGTATCGCCAAATTTGAGAAACTTTGAGTGGAGGCGCTTGGTGGAATAGCCCTGTTTTATAAGTTTCTGCAACAATGTTTTGTGACGTTGATTAAAATCATCACATTTAACACAGATCTAGCAAATGCTACTAAGCGAGATATGTATACGCCATATGCAGGTCCCACTGGAATATTACTATCCAGAAAGGGATAGTTTACGATGTCGAAATTGTAATCATCTCTTTTGTCATAAAGTCGACGAGAGAGAATGCCCGCTTCATTTTTTATAGAGGTAGAGATCTAAATAAGATGTGCCTGTAGGGCTATCTGTAGTTTCCTTCAAATCCAGTGAAGGTGGATATATATCCTTCACTGCGTCATTTATATAGCGATTATCCACAGCGAGAAGCGAGACCGCCTTCTATCTGTATAGCGAGGTTAAATATATATACCCCGTAATTATCAGTCGAGTGTTACCAAACGCTAATTGCAATTTGTAAAAATTAATACAGTCTACAATATAGAGTTCATATATGAATGATTAGCCTACAGATTCGGAGAATTTATCGCTATGAATCCGTACTATAGACCCTATATATATATATATATATATCGAAATAACATCTTTTTGTAAAAGCGGAATGAAACCTAAAATATATAGTTATTTAATCGTTATTAATAATTAACGTATGAATTCGGAAGATTTATTAATAATGACATATGTAGATCTTTTCTATATATATTTAGGTAAATTGTAACGTATGTAATTTATTAATATCCAGACACAATAATTTATACAAATAAAAATTGTTAATGACGTATGACAGCGCTCGGTGGGTGAGTGGGGAGTATTTGGGAGGAGGAGGAGGCTATGTGGATTTGAGAGGAGGAGGGTACCTGTAACACGCATTCCCTACTACTTCTCTACGTCACGTTGCTATCTAGATATATGAGGCAACACATTTTGGGTATCGGCAACCTGATGAATGTAGAATTTGAGAATTGTACTTAGCATCTTAAATACAGCCTCTTAATACTGTAAAACATATCTGTTTAATTTCGTTTCCCATAATGTAGCAGTTACTAGTAATCAAACCATGTGTGTATATAGCAAAAGTGTGTGTCTCAAGTTAACGGCAGCTGTTCAAATGTCCCCTGGAACGGTAATAAATTAATAAAGACGTCAACATGTGAACTCATAGAATCTGCACTGTCGATGGTTTAATGTAATACCGGTACCATATGTTGTGATATTTTTTTAACTCCCAGACAGATCTGTTTATTTTTATCTCCCCTGCTCTGACCTCTAACTGCATTCTCGAATCCCAAGCCTATCAAACTGTTAGTTCTGATCAGTTTATAGGCCTATTGGGGGTGACTCAGCTACACTGCTGTGACCTCTAGCTCTCAAAACAATTACGGATGGCATATCCCACCAATAAATAATAAAAAAATAAATAATTATAAATCAAATTTTCATCAGAATTCGATCAGCTCAGAACTTGCTGGTAACAATGCCCTAATGCACGTTCATGCCGAAAAATCAAGGTTCTAATGTCAACGGTTCTCCTTATTTTGCCGACGAAAGGATTCGGATGGACTGACTGACTGACTCACTCATTACCGGACAATTTGCGATCTGTAGCCTACTTCGTAGGAAAAACGCTCCCCATCTTTACATGTTGTTCATGTAAGATGGGGAGCGTTTTTTTTTTTTTTTTTGTTATAACATTCACTTTCTACTCATAATAAGGTTTTTAAAATGTCATTATAATATTTTGTAACGTTTTAAAAGCTTTACTATGACGTTGAGGAAAAATGTTGAACATTTCACGAATGTTGTCATGGTTTTGATGTTATGAGTAAAATAATCTCCCAAAACCTTTTAATGATGTTTACCCTACACTTCTGTTTTTGTTAAAACGTATCTGATCATCTGAATTCTGGGAAAGGTTATCAAAATTATCAAATAATAATAATAAAAAAAATCAATGGCCAACCAAATAAAATTAAATTAAAATCCGGCCACTAGATATAATCGTTTTCGGCACACTGCATGCATTTTCATGACACCAGAATGTGTGTGCTTTTTTTAAGCCCTGGACAGACCACTGTGCATCAGATTGTATACAGATTGTATAGCCCACAGTTGGAAATAACAAACTCTGACGTTGGGAGAATGATCGAATGAGGGTTTCCGACTCTTTCCGGGATGACCCGATTATACCGGAAGTCATCTTCTGCAGCCGTCAAAACAGTGGTGGCTAAAATGAGTTGGGAATTTTGCAAACTTTTCTGTCATTCAACACATCGGTGACAGTTGATTTATTGGACAGGATGGACAAGAGTTCTACCGGCGACGAGGGCAACAAGGTATAAACGCAACAACAAATGCAAAATAAAATGACAAATCGAAATAGGTCAGCAGATTAGCTCAGCTGACTAGCCCCAGCAGGGACCTAATGATACTGTCATGACAGTATCATTAGGTCCCTGCTGGGGCTAAGCTGACTGCGGTGTGCAAGAACAACAACAACAACGACGTTAGCTCATAAAGGTGAATAATAATAATAATAATAATAATAATAATACTTTATTTACAGAGGAGATTCAATTAGTACAAGACCAATCTTCCTTGAGTCCCTCTCTCACTCACTCACTCGTCTCATGCACACAAGACACATATATATTATGACACAGTAGAGAACAGCAAACGATCAATGATACAATAAGTCATGTACATGTAGATGTCATGTGTTGTACAGTTAGTGTGACAGTAGCGGATCATCGACAGTAGTAGTAGTCTAATAAAATGGATCGTTTCAGGCACGTTTTTTTAATACCAATCAATCAGTTTATTCCTCAGGCCCGTGTCGGGCATAAGAGGTTACATAAGAAATTACAAATATTACATGGCGGATGACATGAAGGTGAATAAAATGACAGATGAAATACAGTACATATAGTAGGCTGTTTACACCACGTGACCAAAGCGGGGGACACGCCGATCGCCATGCAAAAACGGCATATGCACTGCAACATATGTATGAAATTTACTTATATCGCGATAATAAACCAAATAAGGGTGATATCAATAAAAATCTTAGGTATTCAGCTTTTTGGGTGTGAAATTCCACGGGGATAGGAAAATTATTCGCTTGTTACGGAAAGATAGAAGACCGAGTGGTGGGGTAAAAATCGGGTGTGGGCACGATGGCACAAACATTTCGGTGATTTTTGCTGATTTTACCATGAAAACATGTAAAAACCCAAGAGTTGTTACATAAGTTACAGGTATAAGTTGAATATCTGTTCAATCAGTTAGTGTCAAAGTGCAAAAATCGAGTGATACAAATTTGCGGAAGCCTTTCGAAAAAAAATATCTGGATTTTTTGGGAAATTAAGAAAAAATGATCAAAATTTGCAGAAAAAATGCTTTAAAAAAGTCAAATCGCCTCCCGAAAACTTGTATCACTCATTTTTGAAAAATTGAGGACTTTATCTTTAGAAACATGTGCCACACTCCACCGTATCGAAGGAACTATGGGGATGGGTTTTGCTGTCAAAAGCCGTGCACCTCTCACGGACGGAAAGTATTGGGAAATATTTGTGTGTGAGAAAGAGGTCAACGGGCACCGCCCCTTTTGTTGTCCACGTGTCAAGGATCAAGGTCGATGATTTCGCTTGACTCCTGCATAATCTATATAAAATTAAATGAATTGCTGTATATTAAAAATTTTTGATTTCTGATAGTAAATTAATATATAAGCCTTAATATTTTAATTGAATGTAAACTTTGCAGTCATCATAATACCTGTACTGGATATAGTCATTATTGGTAATATCAAAAGTAGGGCATTGAATAAAGTAATATCAAAAGTAGGACTTTTGTAAGACGACAAATTACTCATAATTAAAAGGCCATTTTGAAGGGACAATAATATTGTTGTAATAAAACTGGTGACTATTTCTACTCATGTGTCAAATAGGTATGTATGGTCAGTATTCAGAGTGTGCTAAAGGTAATCTTAACCTTACAGTAACAGTCCGATCATTTCGTTCCATTACTTTATTATTATCATTCACTTTATCAAGCCAATTTCTACGATCTCACTTCGAATCTGCCTTGATTTATCTGACCACATTCAGTGTTCAAAATCCGAGATGTGAATTTTACCTATGAACGAGAGACGAACCATTCAGAATGTACACACCGATTGTGTGTTTAGAGTGACATCCTCAAGTAGCGGCGTCATTTCTCCTATAATATGGTGGTTGTGTTGGCTAAGCATATAGGTCAGCCAATCAACAATGCTCTCATATGACACATTTCGAAATTCAAATGGTTTTGAGGTCAGTGACGTCTTGTGTCTATTTATAAGTTCTTTGAACATTTAAGGCGGGGGCAGATATATCAAGGGAAGATGCCCAATATGTGAACTTGTATGTACATACAAAGTTCACCCGTGTTCACCAGAAAGCCAAAGGACTTCAATTGAAGAGGAAAACCATAGAACTTGAGGAATACCTGAATAGAAAATTTATCTTCCCTGATCCTGAAATGGTACAGCAGAACTCATACAGTGATATCAGCAGGACACGACTCCAGGAAAAACTTACAGAATTGGAAGCGGACAAACAGAAAGTACATAGGGAATTGGACACGTTTGGAACAAAATTCAACGAGGCCATTGTGAGTTACAGAACCTGAACCGTGAATATGAAGAAGATTTCTTGGTGAAGAGAGCTGTTGAATTCGCGGAAATCGAAATATGATGCACTTCAGTCTCATTTCCAAAGTAAATGTGCCGAGTTGGATGCTGTACATGATCAACTATCTGGGACAAAGAGAAATCTCAACAAGAAATTGAAGCGAATGGAAGCAACAATTACAAAGCAGTCCGACTAATTAGCCGAAATGAAACGCAGCAAGAAGGATGACGACTTGACAAAACAGGAACTTAATGATACAATACAAAAACTATAAACTGTGCCATTGAGGCGAAACTTGAAGATAGTCGGAAAACAAAGAGAGCATTAGAGAACAAAGATACAAACGGTATAGATGTGGTGTGAGATGGGTATGAATCATATGAAATAGAACTGAACCTTGAGGAGATTGAGGAACTGAAACTTCAAGTTAAGCATCTGGAAAATGAGAACAGAACTTTACAGGACGTGAACGCAATTCTACAAGATTAGGAAATCAGCACATTTGAGGATGGCAGATATACGGATGACATCAGACAGGTTGTGATGGAACTTCTATCTCTGAATGTGAGCATGAATAAAATAAATTCTGTTGTAAGAGTTGTTTTGGCCAAATTAGCTTTAATTCGTGCAGATGAGAAGAATCTCCCCTCGAATTCATGGAAGCCAGACATCTGGGCTATGGTCAAGTTGGAGAGGCCATGCTTCTGTCGTTGGAATCAAGTACAGGTGGAACCACAATGCCAGGTATTGTGGGAAATATTTTGCACACCAGTATGGCACTTCCAGGAAACACCATCAATTCCAGAACTTCCAAATAACAATTGGTGCCAATGAAACACTTTCTGTTGGCTTACGGAAGATGAGAAAAACCGATGCGGAATCAATCCTGCAATCATTCACAGACTGCATGGATGAGCTGGGCGAGGTCATTGGTGGTGGGACTGATGCCAAGGATCATGTTGAGAGACTGGTGGCATCCATCAAAAACACAATGTCTGATCTTGGGTCCTCAAATTTGTGTTTCAACAGGAAGCTGCAAGCACTACGAGAAAAACTTCTTCCGAAAGTTACAGACAGTTGGGATATATAAGAAGAAGGAATCGAATCGCAGATCTCTGGCGTGGGGATTTTTTTTTGCAAGCTGCATCTTCTTGTGAACTTTGCCTCTGAATGTGACAAATCCTTATCTGCGTTTGACAGTATATCACACTTGAAAGACTTGGTAGCCAATCCTTTTTGAGCAACACAGAATCCGGATCGGCACGTTTAGTTAGAACCGCGGTGAAAGCTTTTTATCCAATTGGATCAGAAGAGTATTATCATATCGATGACATGTTGGTATTTCTTGCATCTTGGCCGAAACCAAACGGACTCTTATGAGCTCTTCAAGAAGATTTGTCGAATAAAGTGAACATTGCTGGAATACGGGCTCTCGGTATTGTCGACAGAATCATCACAGGCCTATTTTAGAGAATGCTGGAGAGCAAAACATATCGTTATTGACTCGTCCTCTGTTGCTGGTGTGAGTCACGGTGCCCAACATTGACAGAATGAATTAGATTCATCACCATCATACATGAATGTAATAACATTGAGAAAATAAAACCATATAAAATAACACGATTTATCCTTTTATTCTGCTTGTTGGTATGAGTTGTGCCCAACATTGACACCATAATTGGTTTCATCTTCACGAACATGAATGTATTAAACTTGAAAACTAAAACAGTATCAAATAATATGGATCATCACGTTACTTTGGACAGAACGGTTGTTGGTGTGGAGCATACTACCTTGGGTGGCGATGGGGGCCAATTGTTGATGTCGCAACCGCCAATAAAACATAGTGGACAAATTGAATGTAAATTAGCATGAGTAAAACAAGAATAAACAAGGTTATACATCATCAGTTTGACTTGTATTCATAGCATCTCTGTTTTTCCCTGAAAATTGATTAGTGTTATCAACATCGCCACCGATATTGCTTCCCTTTCTTTTGCCGATACAACCCATGTAGGAATCTGCTGCTGGTTCTGCTCACCCCGTGGTTTCTCTCCCCTTTGGGTCTTTTATTGTTCAGCATCGTCTTTTCTAAAATCTGATCTTCTTGATCAGCATAATGCTCAGTGTCGCTGTGATATCATTATTTAGATTTGAATTGTTATGTTGTAAATGTTTATTTTTGCCATGGCTATTTCTTCATACAATTATGATTGCTACAATATGTTTCAAAGACAGGATTGCTTGAAGTTGCCAGTTGTGGTAACACTTGTGGCTGGCATTGTGTGTTCTATGGTAGACAGTATCTTACAAATTTATTTTATGTTTAATGTCTACCATTTTTATTATACGCCCGCCAAAAGGCGGACGTATTATGTGATGGCGGTTTTCGTCCGTCTGTCTGTCGTACCGTCTGTCCGTCTGTCCGTCCCTCGTGTCCGGTCTGTATCTGGGACAGTTTTCTATCTACAGCTCTAATTTTTGGTGAGTGGATACCCTACGAGAAGACGATGTGTCGCATACCAAAATAAAGGTCGAGGTCAGAGGTCAAAGGTCACTGGCATAAAAAACAGGAAATCACTGAAGTGTTCGTGCCCGGTCTATATCTGTAAACGTTTTCTATCCACAGTTGCAATTTTTTGTGAGTGGATACACTAGGTGGAGACGATGTGTCGTGTACCAAAATTGAGTTCGAGGTCAGAGGTCAAAGGTCACTGTTGCCTAAAATCAGGAAATCATTGATCATTGACAGTTTTCTATCTACAGTTCTAATTTTTGGTGAGTGGATGCCCTGGGGGGGGGGGGAACGATTTCTTGCATATCAAATGTAGGTCGAGGTCAGAGGTCAAAAGGTCAGTGTGACTGAAAAATCAGGAAATCATTAAAAATTTCAATTTTTTTGTGAATGGATTTAATAGGGGGAATGAAGTGTCGAATACCAAAAAATAGGTCAAAGGTCAAAGGCCACTGTGACCCCAAAATCAGGAAATTATTAAAAATAAAATTTTTTTGTGTCAGTAGATACATTAGGGGGACACGATGTGTAACCTACCAAAATGTAGGTCAAGGTCAAAGGTCAAGGTCACTGTGACCTCAAAATTGTGAAATTGTTGAAAATCATGATTTTTTGAGTCCACGGAGAAATTACAGGGAGCTGTTTCTTCATGTACCGAAATTTAGATCCAGGTCTATGGTCAGGGTCACTGTGACCCCAGAATCAAGGTCAAAGGTCAGTGCGACCTAAAAATCAGGAAATCATTAAAAATTACAATGTTTTTGTAGGTGGATTCAATAGGGCGAAATGAAGTGTCGCATACCAAAAATTAGGTCAAGGTCAAAGATCACTGTGACCCCCAAATCAGGAAATTATTAAAAATAACATGTTTTTGTGTCCGTAGATACATTAGGGGGACACAATGTGTCACATACCAAAATGTAGGTAAAGTGACCCGGTCAAAGGTCAAGGCCACTGTGACCCCAAAATCGTGAAATTGTTAAAAATCATGTTTTTTGTGTCCATTGAGAAATTACGGGGAGACGATTTGTCATCTACCAAAAATTAGGTAAAGGTCAATAGGCAAGGTCACTGTGACTCCAGAATAATGAAATCTTTGAATTTTTTTTTTTTTTTGTGTCGGTAGATACATTAGGGGGACATGATGTAGCACATACCAAAGTGTAGGTCAAGGCCGAACGCCGAGGTCCCTGACCCCCAAAATCATGAAATTCATGTTCATTGATACATTGAGGGAAGACGATGTGTCGTGTACCAAAATTTAGGTCAAGGTCAAAGGTCAAGGATCCCAAAATCAGGGAATCATTAAAAAATGACTTTTTCTGCCAGTAGATACATTAGAGGGACATGTGTTACATACCAAAAAGTGGGTCAACGGTCAAGGTCACTGTGACCCCAAAATCAAGAAATCATTAAAAGTCACATTTTCATATGCCTGTCGAAGACGTATTCGTGTAATGCGATGTTGAGTTCTGTCCATTCATCCATTAACATTTGTTGTCCATGCGATATCTCTAGTTTCAAGGTATGGAATGGTACCAAACTTTGAGTATACGTTACTCGCATGGCAGAGAGGAGCCATACATTTTGAGATCAATTTGTCCAAGGTCAGGGTCACAGTCCATCAAAACTGAATCAAGTTTAGCTGACCATATGTGTTAGGTTGGAATATTCAGAGTTCTCTCCCCTACATGTATATGGCATTTGTCCTGTGGAGTTGCCTACCGTGTTTGAAACAGCTACATTTAGTTAAACTGTTGTGAAATAAAAACCATACATTTACTAATTTACCTGGGAGAGGGGTCCTTTATGAACTTCATACCTGTTTATTAACTCAAGAACAAAGGTTTACTTCATCACTTTCTTCTTATTCATGAAAAATTCTCTCGTCTGAAAGGAATCCATTTGCAGGAAAACTACTATTTTCTTGTGTTTGACTATTGTCGATTTCAGTGTGAGATATGTGAGCTCTCAGCTCTTGCTTCAAGGTCAACTAGTTACCAAGAGTTAAGCTCGTTTTAGTTTATCATTCAATATAAGATGTTGTATATGTTACATTCTCAGAAGCACAAAATTGTAGGCTAGCTACCAATTGGAATCAAGGCTATTAAACAACCTTGAAATTTGGACCAATGTAATTCCAGATACACGGGCGTATATTGAAGCCCCTTGGGCTCTTGTTTCCTTTAAGGTCTTTCCCAATGCTAGCCACGGCATACTGGGGTGGTATGCCTGCAAGTGGCCCACAGTTGCAACATAGGTACAACTTATACTGATGAGTCTTGAAAAGACGAAACATACCCTTTTTCGAAATCTCCATAAGAAAATATGAACTTACATGTGGGCTACTATTAAAGTAACATTGGATGTTAGCCAACTTTGTATGCAAAGTTGATACATATATGCAAATGATATGCAAATTAGCTCATAAATATTAACCAATCAAAAACATTTTTCAAATCTACTATAACGGATATCCCACAGCCAAAAAATCATGACGTTACTGGTATTAAAATCGATGTCTTGCGATATGAACACCAAAATCAGAAGTATAACACTTACTATATAACTGTTTGACGTTAATAATTTATAATTTAATAATTTATTAAGTAAATTAATAAATCCATGCACAAAAAAATGAATACAGGTTGATTTTATCAATTAAATATGGACGAAAACATAGTTTTGGGTGCAAATTTGATACATATATGCAAATGATATGCAAATTAAGAGCTTACTTTTAACCAATCAGGATCCCCGAAGGAATATTTAAAAAGAGTGATACTTGAAGTACATGTGTCTCAAAAATTATGAAAATTGAGCGAATATTTAACGATATCCGTCGTTTCAAAGTTGAAATTCCTTTGTGCCATGGGATTTGTTCATTTCCCATAGGCTCCATGTTAATGGCATGTCCCCCAAAAAAATTTTTTTGTGTAAACTGCCTACATACATGGCAGTGTGACTAACGTCACAGGACCTACGAAGTACAGTAGGCATTACGACTCGAACGCGAACTGAACTCTTCGAAATCCCCACCCCCATTTGAAATCCTGCCTATATTAAGATGGGCACCGCCCAAGTCAGAATCCAGAAATTTTCATCAAAAGTAGGTCAGCTCAGAACTTGTTGGTAACAGTCTCCTAATGCGCCTTCATTCCAAAATAAATAACGATCGCCGATTTAATTTTACAATTTTTTAATTAAAGGAAACAGATTGAATAATATAGGTTCAGTAGATTTCAAGCTTTACGTGTGAAAATACATTTACATCTCTTTAATGGTTTTCAGTGCCCTTGTACAGGATCAAAACAACTTTTTGAATCACATTATTTTCCCAACAATACAACAAATTTTTATATATAGTACTATAGTAGAAAGGTAGCATTTATGTAGTTTACGGTAATTCAACTCAAGACCAACACCTTCTATGCACAAGATAATAATGATTCTATGTCATTCTCCTGGGCATAACCGGTACAAAGACGAATAAATAGCGTCTCTACATCACGTTGTTATCTAGATATATGAGACAACACATTTTGGGCATCGGCAATCTGATGAATGTACTATTCCGGTTTTCTTGTTTCACATTATATTCTATGGCGGTTGATCGGTGATTTTCTTCATTGATAAACGTTAAAGGGAACGTAAACTCTGGTGAAACTTGCATGGCCAGTTAAAGCTTTTTCCTCATAGAATCCAAATCGTTTATCAGATTTTTTTTACAATTTTTTCAAAGCAGTACTAAACGTCTTAACTTCGTTACACTGGACGAACATAGAGGCCTCCATGTTCGAAGAATCGTGACGTCAGTGGACACTAGTTCTTCTGCCTCTGGAGGTAAAAACGCGTCAATTTGCAGAGGTGCAGTATTCGAGACCGTAGCTTACAAACATGAACGAGGATGACAGTGCGACGTGTCGGGATTACCTGGTACATTGTGACAGCCAAATGCAGAGCAGCCCGGCATCGTAGAATATCTGTTAGAATCAGGCTGTATTCTACATCAAAGCTAATCGATAACATTGCCTCTGTTAGTCAGGGAACGGATGAGTGCATGAAAACGACCATATTCGGCCATGTTATCTCGACACAGAGAATGTCCGATGACGTAGGAGATTATCGGCACAACTGAATTTTACGCTTTCCCATTGGATAAAAATCCTGCCCAAAACAAACATGGCGGCGCCCCCAAGAAATTCCAAATCACGGTATTTTCTATGTTTGCGTCTGTCTCATTCATTGGAAAAAAATGAGAAAAAATATTTGTCACGATTTTTTAAATCTATCGGGATTGTTGTATAATTCCCGCGGTGTTTTACCGCAGAGTTTACGTTCCCTTTAAACCACCTCAGCTTCGTTATGGAAACAGCGCTGATTGTGGGTATATGCAGTAGTTAAGATTAACCTCAGTAATAGGGCCATGTGGCATACAGTGGGACAGGATATTTTTAGATGTGGGTAATTTGACCTGAATTTGAAGGCTCAAACCTGATGTGGCCAATGTGAAATAGGATACACGTTAAAGGCTACAGTTCACATATATCTATAACAATATACTGAAGCGTTAATTATCAATCTAATTTTAATCAGAATTATTTCAGATCAGAACTTGCTGGTAACAATGCTCTAATGCACGTTCATGCCAAAAATCAAGGTTCTAATGTCAACGGTTCTCCTTATTTTGCCGACGAAAGGATTTGGATGGACTGACTGACTGCCTGACTGACTGACTCATTACCGGACAATTTGTGATCTGTAGCCTACTTCGTAGGAATAGTAATTAGAATCCTCATTTATCATTTCTTTGTTGGAGGAGCGGTGGGAAAAAACAGTTACTCTTGTATTAATTTTACACTGGAGTTACTGGAACTGAAACGTCCTATGGAAAATGCCTCTTTGCTCATAAGACTCAGGAGCCATGGCCCATGCAGATCACCACACCCACCCCTAAAAATACACTGTTTTTGTCAAAATACAGAAATGACATGTCTACTCACCAAGCAAAAACTTGCCTTTGGTATGATTTCATCCAAGTTGCACCACTAGTAATTGTGGATTAGTCTGAACTAACTGCTGTTAAACTGTCAAACTTTCACCCGTGATCAGACTGACCAAGGGGCACTTTTTAAGGGCCTACTGCATTAGTGATGATTTGCACCGAATTCCATGTTGAGAAACTCCTAAAAAGTGCCCCTTGGTTAGTCTGATCATGTGTTTATTCAGGGGCTTGCTTTCGATACTGTCTTTCTCTGCAATACTATGGCAAGAAAAGCAAATGCCGGTGAGCTTTCGGTCTGCTGATTTTACAAGAATGAAAGTTTGACGGTTTGACAGCAGTTATTTCGGACTAATCCACAATTACTACTGTCATAGTGCTTCCATTGTTTTAATACCATGCTGAGAATATATTCTGCTTGATCTCAGTAAACATTACATTGATCATCACAGATTTCATATCATATCACTTTCTGGTGTGTCGTCTACGCAAAGATGCTACAATAATTATATACAAGTGAAATTCTCAATTTGAGAGCAAGCAGGTGTTATACATCATTATGGTAGCGTATTCTGCTCTTTAACTCTTTCCCCCTTTTACTTGGGGGGAATTTTCTCTCTCTGACCCATAATAGATTTGTAATGGCATGGGTTTTTAACCCATAGACTCATTTAAATTTTCATATTTTTTAGTGATGTAAAATATCACGGTTTATGTCCAATGCCATGTGGAGAAATAGTTACCAATGGTCTCCCACAGACCCATTCTATATTATTTTTTTCACGTTTTATACCAATATCAGCAACGTTTATTATAAAAATAAGTAATCTTGTCAGAAAATGTGTTGTCTCTGCTTCTGTTGGAAATCACGAAAAAAGAGAAGAAATTGTCGCATTTTAGCACTGTTTTCCGCCGTTTACTTCTTGCTTTTCCCGCTGACATTTCTATATATCGTTGTGTAGCTAATTCTCCGTAGATTCGGGATTTGACAGTGACATCACGAGATGGCAGGCGTAGAACGAGCTATAACTGTTATAATCCCATATACATGTACTTCCGCAAAGGAGAATGAAGACTGGTAATAAATATTCATAAGGTGAAGTGAAACAGCATCACTGATTAACCATGGCTGTGTGGCCTTTTCAGAGACCCAGCAGGATTGGAACAACACGGTTTGTAAACGCGTGGTCACCATGGTCACTTGTCGATGAGAGGCAGCGTGGTCCGAATGGCGCATAACATTTTAAATTGGAGATCAACAGGTTCCGGGAAAATGTTTATAATAAACTCAGATGCATGGATTTGACAAGTTAGTCATCAATGTCAGATAGTCTGGTTGTTTATACTCGCGTTAACTTTAAGTGAAATATTCAGGAATTTGGAAGCAGCTTTTACTATTTTTTGAACGTTTCTCTTGGAGCACATCAAACACATTTGATGTTAAATTGCGCATTTTCCGTCAATTATTTCTGTTCCTCTCCCGATTCATTTCACCCTTATTACAAACATACCAACAGTGCATATAGTAAGATTTATTTAAATTTTTCCTTTCTGAAAATGTATAGTTTTAATTAAGTTTTACTCAAAGTAAACGCAAAAAATTGCTAAAATTATTCATTACATGGGAACTCAAAATCCGTCTTCATGGGTTAGGCTAACATTCGTCAAAACACGCTTACATGGGGATCTACACAAGTCATCAAAACCCGCTTATATGGGGGAAAGAGTTAAGGCCACTGTGAGTTGATTGTTCGTTTCTCATGACCCTCTCGCATCTAAATTTGAGGGGCAAATAATTAAAATTCATGCGGGTTTTATGATTTTCAGGTGCAAAATATCTCATTTTCTTCATATTTACATGCATTTGGTTTGCTGGATTCATAATTAATAATTATCGCACTCAGCATGTCTATTTTCACAAGCAAGGTCACGAGAAACAAACAATTCAGTAACAGCAACCTAATAATAATAATAACAATCTTTATTTAAACACGGTCAAACTAAAAGTACCACTGTTTTCATAGTAGCTGCATCTTTCTCAATATGCTGGAGACATTGGAGTTACCTGGAGCCAGAATGTAGTTACCTGGAGCCAGAATGTAGTTACCTGGAGCCAGAATGTAGTTACCTGGAGCCAGAATGTCTCTGCTCCTGGAAACCATGCAGATCATCATACCCACCCCCTAAAACTCCACTGTTTTTTGTGTGTTTTTTTTCTTCAAAATATAGCAATGACCTCTCTACTCCCCTGCAAAAATTTCTCTTTGGTAGGTTTCCATGCAAGTCACACCACTAGTAATACATGACTTGCCGGTCATCTGAAAGTGACAAAAAAGAAGAGTTATTTCCCCTTTTTCAGGAGAAAGTTTCGGATACAGCAATGCCTTCAACATGTCTTCGGGAAAATCACCGTCATAAGTTTGTGTATAGACAGTGTCAGAAGCTGACAGGGACCTGAAATATCACTGAACTGTTCTAGAGTGAAAGAAGTCTGAAGGAATCATGTAAAAAATCCTTTGAAATAAGTTTTTCCAGCAATTTTCAGTCCTTGCCTATACTTACAGCATGCGTGAGGCAAACGTTAAATCGTGGTTCGCAGCCATTGGACTATGGGAAGGAAACATGGCAGTTTTTGCTATTTTTAAACGACCGGCAAGGCGTGTGTTGTGGATGGGTCCAGAATAACTGCTGTCAAATCATGCATCAAACTATGTGCCGAATAAAATCAGCACACAGAAAGAGTAATGGCATGATGTCTCTTCAAACTCTTCAAATGGCAAACTAAAGATATCAATAATATGGCCAAAAACACACTGCCTAAGTTCCCACTGAAATTGACAGTCACTGAGGGGAGCATAAAGGGGCTACTGTGTGGAAAGCGAGTGTCACTTATTTGTTTGCAAATCACCAGTAACTGGGCCACAATCACCAATAACTGAGCCGAAATTAACAATAACTGGGCCACAATCACCAATAACTGAGCCGAAATCAACAATAACTGGGCCACAATCACCAATAACTGGGCCACAATCACCAATAACTGAGCCGAAATCAACAATAACTGGGCCACAATCACCAATAACTGGGTCACAATCACCAATAACTGGGCCACAATCAACAATAACTGGGCCACAATCACCAATAACTGAGCCGAAATCAACAATAACTGGGCCACAATCACCAATAACTGGGCCACAATCACCAATAACTGAGCCGAAATCAACAATAACTGGACCACAATCAATGAACAGGAAGTAGAGTGTAGAGTAGAGTGCTTCCATATTCCGACTTTCCATCTTCCAAAACTATGCAAGTAGACAGTGTTTAACTCCATTAGCTGTTATAATGCTATGACGACCTATTTCCCCAGAAAAAAATCTGCCTTCTGATTGTTCCCTAAGGTCCCTGCAGAAGATCCCGGTTGAAAACATCAGTCAATATATCATGTAGATCACGTGTTCACAAGTCTTTGATTCATTAAACATGTTAACAAATTTGCCTCTTTATCATAGAATAATTTCAAAGTTTGCGATTTCACTTGCTACAGGTGTATCCTGCCAAACTTGTGTTCCTGTTGATGAAGAAAGAGTACCGTATCTCGAGGAACATCCGAGCTTTGTGGTACCTCCAACATCTCAACAATGTCGTGCACTATAGACCAGTCGAAGTATTGGTGAGTATCTCCACAAACACCTGAGCATAAAGGTACATCCAACATCTGAACAGTGTCGTGCACTATAGACCAGTCGAAGTATTGGTGAGTATCTTCACAAACACCTGAACATAAAGGTACATCCAACATCTGAACAATGTCGTGCACTATAGACCAGTCGAAGTATTGGTGAGTATCTCCACAAACATCTGAGCTTTGTTGTACCTCCAACATCTGAACAGTGTCGTGCACTATAGACCAGTCGAAGTATTGGTGAGTATCTTCACAAACACCTGAGCATAAAGGTACATCCAACATCTGAACAGTGTCGTGCACTATAGACCAGTCAAGTATTGGTGATTACCTATGTTAAAGAACATACAAACATTTTGGTACCGTCAAAATCTGAACTATATTGTACACCATAGACTGGGCCAAGTCTTGGCTAATACTGCACATCTCAAAGAACATCCAAACCATGTACCGCCAACGTCTGAACAATATCGTACACTGTCGACCAGTTCAGGTATTGGTGAGTAGTGTACCTCGAAGAACATCTGAGCATTGTTGTACGTCCAGCACCTGAACAATATCATACACCGTAGCCAGTCCAACTATTAGTGAGTAAGGTATCTCAAGAAACAACCCCAGCTTATGGTACATCCAACATCTGAACAATATGGTACACTATAGACCAGTCCAAGTATTGGTGAATATGGTATCTCAAGGAACATCCGCAGCTTATGGTACATCCAACATCTGAACAATATCATACACTACAGACCAGTCCAAGTATTGGTGAGTATGGTATCTCAAGGAACATTCCCAGCTTATGGTACCTCTAACATCTGAACAATATGGTACACTATAGACCAGTCCAAGTATTGGTGAGTATGGTATCTCAAGGAACATCCCCAGTTTATGGTACCTCTAACATCTGAACAATATGGTACACTATAGACCAGTCCAAGTATTGGTGAGTATGGTATCTCAAGGAACTTTCCCAGCTTATGGTACCTCTAACATCTGAACAATATGGTACACTATAGACCAGTCCAAGTATTGGTGAGTATGGTATCTCAAGAAACATCCCCAGCTTATGGTACCTCTAACATCTGAACAATATGGTACACTATAGACCAGTCCAAGTATTGGGGAGTATGGTATCTCAAGGAACATCCTCAGCTTATGGTACATCCAACATCTGAACAATATCATACACTACAGACCAGTCCAAGTATTGGTGAGTATGGTATCTCAAGGAACATTCCCAGCTTATGGTACCTCTAACATCTGAACAATATGGTACACTATAGACCAGTCCAAGTATTGGTGAGTATGGTATCTCAAGGAACATCCCCAGTTTATGGTACCTCTAACATCTGAACAATATGGTACACTATAGACCAGTCCAAGTATTGGTGAGTATGGTATCTCAAGGAACATCCCCAGTTTATGGTACCTCTAACATCTGAACAATATGGTACACTATAGACCAGTCCAAGTATTGGGGAGTATGGTATCTCAAGGAACATCCTCAGCTTATGGTACATCCAACATCTGAACAATATCATACACTATAGGCCAGTACAAATATTATTGAGTAAGTTTTCTTGAGAAACGTCCTCAGCTTTATGGTACCTGCAACATTTGAACAATATCACACACTATAGACCAGTCCAAGTATTGGTGAGTATGGTATCTCAACGAACATCCCCAGCTTATGGTACATCCAACATCTGAACAATATCATACGCTATAGGCCAGTACAAATATTATTGAGTAAGTTTTCTTGAGAAACGTCCTCAGCTTTATGGTACCTGCAACATTTGAACAATATCACACACTATAGACCAGTCCAAGTATTGGTGAGTATGGTATCTCAACGAACATCCCCAGCTTATGGTACATCCAACATCTGAACAATATCATACGCTATAGGCCAGTACAAATATTATTGAGTAAGTTTTCTTGAGAAACGTCCTCAGCTTTATGGTACCTGCAACATTTGAACAATATCACACACTATAGACCAGTCCAAGTATTGGTGAGTATGGTATCTCAACGAACATCCCTAGCTTATGGTACCTCCAACATCTGAACAATATCACACACTATAGACCAGTCCAAGTATTGGTGAGTATGGTATCTCAAGGAACATCCCCAGCTTATGGTACCTCCAACATCTTAACAATGTCGTACGCTATATCTCAATGAACATATGAGCATGTGAACAGTGTCATACACTACAGGCCAGTCCAAGTCTTGAGGAGTACCGGGTATTGTATCTTGAGGATGATCTGCACCTGGTGGTACCTGCAATATCTGAAACTGTGAGGTCCTCGGTGGTCGAGTGGTCTAAGGTGCTTCACAAGGTCACTGCTAGTCTCACACCGCTTATGTGAAAGTTTGCTAGTTACTTGCCGACAGGCAGTTCTCTCCGGGTACTCCGGCATCCTCCACCAACCAAACTGACAGCAGTTTATCACCATATATTAGTGTGACATTTAACCAAATCCCACCACAGTCGGAGGCTGATACAAGGATTATAGTGCTAGATCATCGAGACTCTCTACCATAAGTGGAATGAATGTTATACCCCAGGGCTGTCAAACTCAGTGTCAGGATTGATCAAATTAACTTTTCTTCTAACTCAACTGATTTGTGATTATTTGTATTGGTAATAGGGCGATGAAGCAGAGGAGTTGACGGTGTTATCCGTGGTACCCAAAGATGAAGGGGTCAGGTTTGAGCTGGGTAAGGAATACCTATTACTGCTCACACCAGACACTATCATCACCTTCATCTCTCGTCGATACAGACTCGTCTTTGCTCTAGACCTCAGTCCATCAGCCGCTTCTGTGGTAAGTCATAGTATTAGGGAGTTGACATGTTACTGCTCACACCACACACCATAATTATCACCTTCATCTCTCATGGATACAGACTCGTCTTTACTCTAGATCTCTCTCATCTTTGCTGAACGCTTCACTCGTCTTTGTTCTAGACCTCACTCGTCTTTGTTCTAGACCTCACTCGTCTTTGTTCTAGACCTCACTCATCTTTGTTCTAGACCTCACTCGTCTTTGCTCTAGATCTTTCTCATCTTTGCTGAACACTTCACTCGTCTTTGTTCTAGACCTCACTCGTCTTTGTTCTAGACCTCACTAGTCTTTGTTCTAGACCTCACTCGTCTTTGTTCTAGACCTCACTCGTCTTTGTTCTAGACCTCACTCGTCTTTGCTCTAGATCTCTCTTATCTTTGCTCTAGATCTCTCTTATCTTTGCTGAACACTTCACTCGTCTTTGTTCTAGACTTCACTCTTCTTTGTTCTAGACCTCACTCGTCTTTGTTCGAAACCTCACTCATCTTTGTTCTAGACCTCACTCATCTTTGCTCTAGACCTCACTCGTATTTGTTCGAAACCTCACTCGTCTTTGTCCTAGATCTCACTCGTCTTTGTTCTAGACCTCACTCGTCTTTGTTCTAGATCTCACTCGTCTTTGCTCTAGGTATCACTCTTCTTTGTTCTAGATCTCACTCTTCTTTGTTCTAGACCTCACTCGTCTTTGTTCTAGACCACTCATTTTTTTTCTAGACCTCACTCGTCTTTGTTCGAAACCTCACTCGCCTTTGCTGTAGACCTCACTCGCCTTTGCTCTAGACGTCACTAGCCTTTGCTTTAGACGTCACTCGTTTATACTCTAGATCTTTGCCATAGATGTCGTCTAAAGTTGTTCCAGACCTCACTCGTCTTTGTTTTAGATCTCGGTCCATCAGCTGCTTCTGTCGTAAGTCTGATATTTACTAGATTTTAAAAAAAAAAATTCAAGTTTACACAACGTTGAATGTCACATATTCGTGATACACAGACAAGGTGAAAGTTTTGCATTTTGATACAACTGGTTTAGAATTGGATTGTAGTAATTTGTATATATTTCTCATTTGTTAATCTGTTTTGTATTTCAGGACCTTTGTTCTGGGGAGGTATTGTATGATGAAGTACTCAAAACACTGCAGAACTGTTTGAAGGGTTTGGTAAAACCGGTAAGTCCTCCGTCAAATGGTCAATCATTTACATTTAATTACATCTCAACATGCCTGTTTGAGATAGTCGTATCTCTATTTGATTATAAAAATATGTTATATTATTGGGTGGCTGAAATTCATGATAATATTTACTTGGTTTTCATTTAGAATATATACCATACCAAACTTCCCCATTAATTCGCCTTCCATGGTCAATTCAAAAATGCTAGATTTTTCAAAAATGTCACTTTGCCTTTCATAATAATAAAAAACATACGGTAATTCCTCTAATAAATCGATCACCCTATCGGTATTCGATCACCCCCAATTTTTGCAGAAAAATACGATCGATCAATGATTTGCAATAAATCGATCACCCCTATTTTTTATCACCTCAAATATCACTTCCAGTGATCGAATTATTAGGGGAATTACTGTAGCAGTTTCAAGTTATTCCTGAGAATCCTCTGATTACGTTTTTCATGTCGACAACAATACAACATTAATAATTTCTACACCCAATTTTACTTTTGTAAATTTGAGTAAAACAAAAATTATAAAGTAGTATTTTTGGCCAGTGGCAAATATCATCTCTCCGGTTCCCAAATTAATAGGGAATTTCAGCAGCTAGAAACGTATTCTGTGGACTCTAGTGAAGGGATAAATGAATAAATGAGTTGCCGCCTTGTTTGATAAAATACTCGCACCCCTGATTCACTGTGAATAAAGTGTTTTCACCTTGTATTTCCACTTTTTCACAACTCACTATATACACAATATATTTGGTAGAAGATGTAGTATTGAAAATGATGTTGAATTCTTCTTTATTCCCAGTGTGCAATCTCTTCGGGTCTATTACAAGTTTCTAGTCGGACTGTCCTTCATTCACCATGATAGCCCATACTCATGTTGTTTATTCACAGTTTGTGTTACCTGGCAGTTACCTGGTGCTCTCCCCTCGGGTCTATGTCACAGTGATAGCCCATACTCCTATTGTGTATTTACAGTTTGTGTTACCTGGCAGTTACCTGGTGCTCTCCCCTCAGGTCTATGTCACAGTGATAGCCCATATTCCTATTGTATATTTACAGTTCGTGTTACCTGGCAGTTACCTGGTGCTCTCCCCTCAGGTCTATGTCACAGTGATAGCCCATATTCCTATTGTATATTTACAGTTCATGTTACCTGGCAGTTACCTGGTGCTTTCCCCTCAGGTCTATGTCACAGTGATAGCCCATATTCCTATTGTATATTTACAGTTCGTGTTACCTGGCAGTTACCTGGTGCTCTCCCCTCAGGTCTATGTCACAGTGATAGCCCATACTCCAATTGTTTATTCAGAGTTTGTTTTACCCGGTAGCTACCTGGTACTCTCCCCTCAGGTCTATGTCACAGTGATAGCCCATACTCCAATTGTTTATTCAGAGTTTGTTTTACCCGGTAGCTACCTGGTACTCTCCCCTCAGGTCTATGTCACAGTGATAGTCCATATTCCTATTGTGTATTCAGAGTTTGTTTTACCCGGTACCTACCTGGTACTCTCCCCTCAGGTCTATGTCACAGTGATAGTCCATACTCCTATTGTTTATTCACAGTTTGTGTTACCTGGCAGTTACCTGGTGCTCTCCCCTCGGGTCTATGTCACAGTGATAGTCCATATTCCTATTGTGTATTCAGAGTTTGTTTTACCCGGCAGTTACCTGGTGCTCTCCCCTCAGGTCTAAGTCACAGTGATAGTCCATATTCCTATTGTGTATTTACAGTTTGTGTTACCTGGTGCTCTCCCCTCGGGTCTATGTCACAGTGATAGCCCATATTCCTATTGTGTATTTACAGTTTGTGTTACCTGGCAGTTACCTGGTGCTCTCCCCTCGGGTCTATATCACAGTGATAGTCCATACTCCTATTGTGTATTTACAGTTTGTGTTACCTGGCAGTTACCTGGTGCTCTCCCCTCAGGTCTATGTCACAGTGATAGTCCATACTCCTATTGTTTATTCACAGTTTGTGTTACCTGGCAGTTACCTGGTGCTCTCCCCTCAGGTCTATGTCACAGTGATAGTCCATACTCCTATTGTTTATTCACAGTTTGTGTTACCTGGCAGTTACCTGGTACTCTCCCCTCAGGTCTATGTCACAGTGATAGTCCATACTGCTATTGTTTATTCACAGTTTGTGTTACCTGGCAGTTACCTGGTGCTCTCCCATCAGGTATATGTCACAGTGATAGTCCATATTCCTATTGTTTATTCACAGTTTGTGTTACCCGGCAGTTACCTGGTGCTCTCCCCTCAGGTCTATGTCACAGTGATAGTCCATACTCCTATTGTGTATTTACAGTTTGTGTTACCTGGCAGTTACCTGGTGCTCTCCCCTCGGGTCTATATCACAGTGATAGCCCATATTCCTATTGTGTATTCACAGTTTGTGTTACCTGGCAGTTACCTGGTGTTCTCCCCTCAGGTCTATGTCACAGTGATAGCCCATATTCCTATTGTGTATTTACAGTTTGTGTTACCTGGCAGTTACCTGGTGCTCTCCCCTCAGGTCTATGTCACAGTGATAGCCCATATTCCTATTGTGTATTCACAGTTTGTGTTACCTGGCAGTTACCTGGTGTTCTCCCCTCAGTTCTATGTCACAGTGATAGCCCATATTCCTATTGTGTATTTACAGTTTGTGTTACCTGGCAGTTACCTGGTGCTCTCCCCTCAGGTCTATGTCACAGTGATAGCCCATATTCCTATTGTGTATTTACAGTTTGTGTTACCTGGCCCATACTCCTATTGTGTATTTACTCTCCCCTCAGGTCTATGTCACAGTGATAGCCCATATTCCTATTGTGTATTTACAGTTTGTGTTACCTGGCAGTTACCTGGTACTCTCCCCTCAGGTCTATGTCACAGTGATAGCCCATACTCCTATTGTGTATTTACAGTTTGTGTTACCTGGCAGTTACCTGGTGCTCTCCCCTCGGGTCTATATCACAGTGATAGCCCATATTCCTATTGTGTATTCACAGTTTGTGTTACCTGGCAGTTACCTGGTGCTCTCCCTCAGGTCTATATCACAGTGATAGCCCTCCATACTCCTATTTTGTATTTTACAGTTTGTGTTACCTGGCAGTTACCTGGTATCAGGTCAATGTCACAGTGATAGCCCATATTCCTATTGTGTATTCACAGTTTGTGTTACCTGGCAGTTACCTGGTGCTCTCCTCAGGTCTATATCACAGTGATAGCCCATACTCCTATTGTGTATTTACAGTTTGTGTTACCTGGTGTTTCCCTCGGGTCTATGTCACAGTGGATAGCCCATATTCCTATTGTGTATTTACAGTTTGTGTTACCTGGTGCTCTCCCCTCGGGTCTATGTCACAGTGATAGCCCATATTCCTATTGTGTATTTACAGTTTGTGTTACCTGGCAGTTACCTGGTGCTCTCCCCTCGGGTCTATATCACAGTGATAGTCCATACTCCTATTGTGTATTTACAGTTTGTGTTACCTGGCAGTTACCTGGTGCTCTCCCCTCAGGTCTATGTCACAGTGATAGTCCATACTCCTATTGTTTATTCACAGTTTGTGTTACCTGGCAGTTACCTGGTGCTCTCCCCTCAGGTCTATGTCACAGTGATAGTCCATACTCCTATTGTTTATTCACAGTTTGTGTTACCTGGCAGTTACCTGGTACTCTCCCCTCAGGTCTATGTCACAGTGATAGTCCATACTGCTATTGTTTATTCACAGTTTGTGTTACCTGGCAGTTACCTGGTGCTCTCCCATCAGGTATATGTCACAGTGATAGTCCATATTCCTATTGTTTATTCACAGTTTGTGTTACCCGGCAGTTACCTGGTGCTCTCCCCTCAGGTCTATGTCACAGTGATAGTCCATACTCCTATTGTGTATTTACAGTTTGTGTTACCTGGCAGTTACCTGGTGCTCTCCCCTCGGGTCTATATCACAGTGATAGCCCATATTCCTATTGTGTATTCACAGTTTGTGTTACCTGGCAGTTACCTGGTGTTCTCCCCTCAGGTCTATGTCACAGTGATAGCCCATATTCCTATTGTGTATTTACAGTCTGTGTTACCTGGCAGTTACCTGGTGCTCTCCCCTCAGGTCTATGTCACAGTGATAGCCCATATTCCTATTGTGTATTCACAGTTTGTGTTACCTGGCAGTTACCTGGTGTTCTCCCCTCAGTTCTATGTCACAGTGATAGCCCATATTCCTATTGTGTATTTACAGTTTGTGTTACCTGGCAGTTACCTGGTGCTCTCCCCTCAGGTCTATGTCACAGTGATAGCCCATATTCCTATTGTGTATTTACAGTTTGTGTTACCTGGTGCTCTCCCCTCGGGTCTATGTCACAGTGATAGCCCATATTCCTATTGTGTATTTACAGTTTGTGTTACCTGGCAGTTACCTGGTACTCTCCCCTCAGGTCTATGTCACAGTGATAGCCCATACTCCTATTGTGTATTTACAGTTTGTGTTACCTGGCAGTTACCTGGTGCTCTCCCCTCGGGTCTATATCACAGTGATAGCCCATATTCCTATTGTGTATTCACAGTTTGTGTTACCTGGCAGTTACCTGGTGCTCTCCCCTCAGGTCTATATCACAGTGATAGCCCATACTCCTATTGTGTATTTACAGTTTGTGTTACCTGGCAGTTACCTGGTGCTCTCCCCTCGGGTCTATGTCACAGTGATAGCCCATACTCCTATTGTTTATTCACAGTTTGTGTTACCTGGCAGTTACCTGGTGCTCTCCCCTCAGGTCTATATCATGTTGGATAGCCCTTGTTGGTCCCACTGTGACTTACAGTCATGTTACCTGGAGCCTCTCGGTCTATGTCACAGTGATAGCCCATATTCCTATTGTGTATTTACAGTTTGTGTTACCTGGCAGTTACCTGGTACTCTCCCCTCAGGTCTATGTCACAGTGATATTCACAGTACTCCTATTGTGTATTTACAGTTTGTGTTACTCCTGGCAGTTACCTGGTGCTCTCCCCCTCGGGTCTATATCACAGTGATAGCCCATATTCCTATTGTGTATTCCCACAGTTTGTGTTACCTGGCAGTTACCTGGTGCTCTCCCCTCAGGTCTATGTCACAGTGATAGCCCATATTCCTATTGTATATTTACAGTTCATGTTACCTGGCAGTTACCTGGTGCTTTCCCCTCAGGTCTATGTCACAGTGATAGCCCATATTCCTATTGTATATTTACAGTTCGTGTTACCTGGTAGTTACCTGGTGCTCTCCCCTCAGGTCTATGTCACAGTGATAGCCCATACTCCAATTGTTTATTCAGAGTTTGTTTTACCCGGTAGCTACCTGGTACTCTCCCCTCAGGTCTATGTCACAGTGATAGCCCATACTCCAATTGTTTATTCAGAGTTTGTTTTACCCGGTAGCTACCTGGTACTCTCCCCTCAGGTCTATGTCACAGTGATAGTCCATATTCCTATTGTGTATTCAGAGTTTGTTTTACCCGGTACCTACCTGGTACTCTCCCCTCAGGTCTATGTCACAGTGATAGTCCATACTCCTATTGTTTATTCACAGTTTGTGTTACCTGGCAGTTACCTGGTGCTCTCCCCTCGGGTCTATGTCACAGTGATAGTCCATATTCCTATTGTGTATTCAGAGTTTGTTTTACCCGGCAGTTACCTGGTGCTCTCCCCTCAGGTCTATGTCACAGTGATAGTCCATATTCCTATTGTGTATTCAGAGTTTGTTTTACCCGGTAGCTACCTGGTACTGGTACTGGTACTCTCCCCTCAGGTATATGTCACAGTGATAGTCCATACTCCTATTGTTTATTCACAGTTTGTGTTACCTGGCAGTTACCTGGGGCTCTCCCCTCAGGTCTATGTCACAGTGATAGTCCATACTCCTATTGTGTATTTACAGTTTGTGTTACCTGGCAGTTACCTGGTGCTCTCCCCTCAGGTCTATGTCACAGTGATAGTCCATACTCCTATTGTTTATTCACAGTTTGTGTTACCTGGCAGTTACCTGGTGCTCTCCCCTCAGGTCTATGTCACAGTGATAGTCCATACTCCTATTGTTTATTCACAGTTTGTGTTACCTGGCAGTTACCTGGTACTCTCCCCTCAGGTCTATGTCACAGTGATAGTCCATACTGCTATTGTTTATTCACAGTTTGTGTTACCTGGCAGTTACCTGGTGCTCTCCCATCAGGTATATGTCACAGTGATAGTCCATATTCCTATTGTTTATTCACAGTTTGTGTTACCCGGCAGTTACCTGGTGCTCTCCCCTCAGGTCTATGTCACAGTGATAGTCCATATTCATATTGTGTATTCAGAGTTTGTTTTACCCGGTAGCTACCTGGTACTAGTACTCTCCCCTCAGGTCTATGTCACAGTGATAGTCCATACTCCTATTGTGTATTTACAGTTTGTGTTACCTGGCAGGTACCTGGTACTCTCCCCTCAGGTCTATGTCACAGTGATAGCCCGTATTCCTATTGTGTATTTACAGTTTGTGTTACCTGGCAGTTACCTGGTACTCTCCCCTCAGGTCTATGTCACAGTGATAGCCCATACTCTTATTGTGTATTTACAGTTTGTGTTAACTGGCAGTTACCTGGTGCTCTCCCCTCGGGTCTATATCACAGTGATAGCCCATATTCCTATTGTGTATTCACAGTTTGTGTTACCTGGCAGTTACCTGGTGTTCTCCCCTCAGGTCTATGTCACAGTGATAGCCCATATTCCTATTGTGTATTTACAGTTTGTGTTACCTGGCAGTTACCTGGTGCTCTCCCCTCAGGTCTATGTCACAGTGATAGCCCATATTCCTATTGTGTATTCACAGTTTGTGTTACCTGGCAGTTACCTGGTGTTCTCCCCTCAGTTCTATGTCACAGTGATAGCCCATATTCCTATTGTGTATTTACAGTTTGTGTTACCTGGCAGTTACCTGGTGCTCTCCCCTCAGGTCTATGTCACAGTGATAGCCCATATTCCTATTGTGTATTCACAGTTTGTGTTACCTGGCAGTTACCTGGTGCTCTCCCCTCAGGTCTATATCACAGTGATAGCCCATACTCCTATTGTGTATTTACAGTTTGTGTTACCTGGCAGTTACCTGGTGCTCTCCCCTCGGGTCTATGTCACAGTGATAGCCCATACTCCTATTGTTTATTCACAGTTTGTGTTACCTGGCAGTTACCTGGTGCTCTCCCCTCAGGTCTATATCACAGTGATAGCCCATATTCCTATTGTGTATTTACAGTTTGTGTTACCTGGCAGTTACTTGGTACTCTCCCCTCAGGTCTATGTCACAGTGATAGCCCATACTCCTATTGTGTATTTACAGTTTGTGTTACCTGGCAGTTACCTGGTACTCTCCCCTCAGGTCTATGTCACAGTGATAGTCCATATTCCTATTGTGTATTCACAGTTTGTGTTACCTGGCAGTTACCTGGTGCTCTCCCCTCAGGTCTATATCACAGTGATAGCCGATGCTCCTATTGTTTATTCACAGTTTGTGTTACCTGGCAGTTACCTGGTGCTCTCCCCTCAGGTCTATGTCACAGTGATAGCCCATACTCCTCTTCTGGCATGTGCCACCAATCAGGTATTATATACTTAACACACTATAGTCACTGTAGTTCGCAGACAGCAAAATTGTTAGATTATTGGAATACATGTAGTTATTAGAGTGGATGAAAACTGCATATAAATTTGCTATCAATTGTCAGGTGGTCACATACTGATATATACTGATACAGATTGCATTGTTTTTGATGTAGCATAGCTTCAGCTGATTTTGCCTTTTTGTTAGCGTTACCCTAAAAAATGCCCAGGTCAAATAGTTTTAAGAACTGTATTACATGAATTGCCACAGAGTAGATGGAAAATGGTTATATAAGATGTACTAGTCTGGATGGTTAAAGAATTTGAAGGATCACTTTGAATAAATTAAATTGACTAATAAATGAATCTGCTTTATTCATGCATGTGTGAAGAGCTGACCTTCACACTGTTGCAATACAATACATTACAGGTATTAGCTCAGGGAATGTTGATAACCCGGGAGAATGTGGACGACTTCCTCCGTGAGGCCCGACACAAACTGGCCAGCTTTGAGACCAGTCTGGTACAAACCTTTGGTAAAATGCTTGGAACCAGAGATTACCTGGTGAGTCATGTATTAGTTCTTGGAGTTGTCTTGGAGGATGTGATTATATACATCCTTCTCAGTTAAGGAAATTTATTAGGCAAAACTTCAGGGCCATCAAAAGAGCTCTTGAAATTGTGTATTTGTACATATGCATGTAGTACATTCCATGTCTTTTATTTTGAAATTTCCCGTTCACCTTGGTATCAGTTAGATGAAAATGAGTAAATGAATGAATTTTGTAGGACGGAGATGGTGTTAACCTGACTGGTGGACTGTTCATGGATATAGTAGATGAACCTGTCTGTCCTGTACCCCATGATAACCTATCCAGTCCTGAGACCAGCTTTGTCAACATGTTACGCTATGGTATTCTGGCTCTACAACTTCTCCCAGAAAATACCAGTGCAGGTATGTCACGTAATTAATGTGGCCTAGCTCTCAGGTTGGGTCAATATCTACACAAAGTGGACCACTTTACGTTGCTTGGCACGCTGTTTAAGGGAAGTAAATTTTGACGTCATTGCCCTAGTCTGGTTTGTTGAGCCTTCAAATCAATAAATATCTGTCTGAGACATTTTGTTTTATTAGATTTGATAAACCCTGTGTAAGTGCTGGTTGATATGGCCTGTCTTTCTTACTCTGAGTATTACACCTAACAACATGACAGTTACTGTGATTTCCAATTTCTGCAAAATTGGCAAATTTACATGATTACGAAGCGTGATTGGCAGCTCTTGCCACACAGGTAGTAAATGACATCATTTTACATACTCATTCACAACACCATCTGGCGACATAAAGTGGTCCTTTGCACATGCATGATATGCCCATACTTCAAGATTAATTCTATACTTCACTGAAGAGATATAAATATTCATCTTAAGGGTAGTAGTAATACTCATCTCCCTAGTACAATCCGTGGCGTGTCCGACTCCTACTCCTCCTCCGCTTTTACTTACTGCACAGTGGTCGCATAGGTGTGGCGCGGGATAGGGTGGGGCGAGAGACCTGAGGTTTTCGCTACCTGAGATTCCATGGGCCAGGCTTGCACCCTACAGTAGAATGAGTCGACTGCGCATGCGCGATGAGTAGTAGTATAGAAAGGGCACGCGATCGCCCTATCCCCTATCCCTAGTACATCTAATAAGATGATGGAATTACATTGGTTGAAATGTATCACATGTGGAGACATTATTTTTGACTGATCATCTCTAGTAGGAGTAAACAGACTGGGATAAAGGGGTCTCATTCAAATCCCAATCTATCATCATTTACCAACACTGATCTGTCTAGGCTGTGAAGAATATGTACATACAAATGAATTATTAATGACTGACTGGGTTAGCTGTTTAGATTCAGAGCTTATGATGAACATCATACTCAGGCCATTCACATTAAGTTTTTGTGTTTGTTCAGTAGGTACATAGGTCTTTATCCCTCAGGAATTTACCCGAAGGTTATTGTCATCAGCGTCATTGTAATGTGTGCTGTGACTGCCTGTCTGTTCATCTTTCATGTGGACACAATATCTCAAACATACCACATATGCAGCTGGTGCTCTTTAACATGTGATTTGTTCATTATTATCTCTGGAGGGCCTCTGGGAAGAACAGTTTTTGTAACTGACAGAGTTGCCCTCGATAAATAAAGTTATAATTAAAAATGATCAACCTTGACCTATTTCATCCAGGTCAAATTCCAGTAGGTTTAAATGGCCTTCTTACCAGAAGATACCCTATTTCTTCTAATTTTTCAAACAGCATTTTTAGACTTAGAAGCAGAAAAATTCATCCCTTTATGTCAACTGAGGCTAAATACTGTGGCAAGGATATGTTATTTTTCCCAAGAACTGCAAAGACAGCTGGTGAATTATTTGTCTCCACAGTAACCTGAAGTTAAGTTTTGATATCTGAATAATTAGAAGAAATAGGGTATTACTTTATCTACTAAAGTTTAACTGATATATTTAAAGTATGAATCCATACAGGAAGATTTAAGTCATATAACCAATTCTTTTTCTGTTCTGAATATATTCTTACAGGTATTGTCTTGATAACTGATGGGATGGTGGGTTTGCCGGATGCCACCATGTTTGAGTCGTTACTGGTGCAACTGAGGAATGGGACGATAGCATGCTCATTCCTACGCCTGGGCAGTAGTCAGACAGACACCTGTCAGATGGGGCACATCCCCCACGTGGAGCTGCTACAGTTCCTGGCTACAGCCACCTTTGGGGCTTACTTCTCCACCTGTCCTGATGTGGTACACTTTTTCAGCTCCTCATATATTGCATAACCTGATAATGACAGCTCATATATCACATAGTGGTGAATATGGTGAAAGGCTGATAATGACAGCTCATATATCACATGGGTGAATATGGTGAAAAACTGATAATGACAGCTCATATATCACAAGGGGTGAATATGGTGAAAGGCTGATAATGACAACTTGTATATCACATATGGGTGGATAGGGTGATAGGGTGATAATAACAGCTCATATATCACATAATGGTGAACATAGTGAAAGGCTGATATTGACAGCTCATATATCACATAGTGGTGACCATGGTGAAGGGCTGATTATGACAGCTCATACATCATATAGGGATGAACATGGCAAAAGGCTGGTAATGGATCATTCATGTATCTAAACAAGATGATAAATTGAAATTTGAGAAATTTGACAATGATTGCAATAGTCTGATTTTGTTTCGTAGCAAACAAAATGTATTGTCCTAATCGAAAACTGCATATAAATTTGCTATAGATTGTCAAGTGGTCATATACTGATAGAGATTGCAGTATTTCTGATGTAGCATAGCTCTAGCTGATCTTGCCTTGTTTTAGTGTTACCCTTGTTAACATTTTCCATCATCATATATGTATACATGTAGCAAGGGATGAAATCAGGATGAATCAAGAAGGGTACCTTAACTGATACAGCTCATAATTTCATCTATATTATTGTGCACACTCACATACGCTGAAAATGTCTCTATAACAAACAAAACACTTCTCCAAAATTTGGCATGTATTTCCATTCTTGTAAGCTTCTAAAACTTAAACAATGCACAATAACGAAAGTAATTTGTGTTTCAGTCGGTGGGTAGTAGCATGTCCAGAAATAATGTATACCACCAGCCATTGTTCTGCTGGAATTCCCACAGTGAACAATTTATATTTTCAGCATCAGAATGTATCACAGTGTAATACGGAGTTATTTATATTTCAGTCGGAGAGCACGGACCTGTCCATGAATGTATACCATCAGGCTTTCTTCTGCTGGAACTTCCAGAAAGGCCTGGATGGATTCAAAATTGAAGACCTACCCAACAAAAACTTTGCAGAGTTGACAGAAGATTTGGCATGGAGAAGCAGGTAATTGTTCATCAAATTTGTTCACGTCAAGTATTTTAGTAATAATGAATATACCATGTATGGTGCTCAGATTCGTTAAATACCACCAATGACAACACCAATCTAATGTCACAGTAGTCTCTGTGTTGTGTAGTGGTCCTCTTGGAGTCGGCTAATGATGATGGTGTTTTTATTATCAGAGCCCAGATTCAATGCTGGTTTTGAGACAAAGATCACTGATTCAATGCTGGTTTTGAGACAAAGATCACTGATTCAATGCTGGTTTTGAGACAAAGATCACTGATTCAATGCTGGTTTTGAGACAAAGATCACTGATTCAATGCTGGTTTTGAGACAAAGATCACTGATTCAATGCTGGTTTTGAGACAAAGATCACTGATTTTAACAAATGTCTCTCTGATTTTCTTTTATTGGCTGAATTTATATGTTAAGAGGGTCTTGTGAAAAAACCCAAAAAACTGTTTGATTGAATGTGTTTCTAAATTGAGAACCATATTATAACTTTTTAACTTCTTTTGTATCTTCTCAGACCCTGTTTGCCGAGTAGGCAGGGATTGAAGTGGCAGAACCTGTCCCCTGTAGTGAAGAAAAAACATGTGGAGACAACTCTTCACACCTCTATCTGTAGTGTGATGTCACTACGACTACGAGAGGGCTATACTATCAAGGATATAAACTTCACGAAAGGTAAGACCATCTGTAGTGTAATGTCATTATGACTCTGGGAGGGATATACATGTACTTTCGAGGATATCAACTGCACTAAAGGCCTGTCCATCTATATTCTAATGTCACTATGACTGAGAGGGATATACATGTACTTTCGAGGATATCAACTACACTAAAGGCCTGTCCATCTATATTCTAATGTCACTATGACTCTGGGAGGGATATACATGTACTTTCGAGGATATCAACTACACTAAAGGCCTGTCCATCTATATTCTAATGTCACTATGACTCTGGGAGGGATATACATGTACTTTCGAGGATATCAACTGCACTAAAGGCCTGTCCATCTATATTCTAATGTCACTATGACTGGAGGGATATACATGTACTTTCGAGGATATCAACTACACTAAAGGCCTGTCCATCTATATTCTAATGTCACTATGACTCTGGGAGGGATATACATGTACTTTCGAGGATATCAACTACACTAAAGGCCTGTCCATCTATATTCTAATGTCACTATGACTCTGGGAGGGATATACATGTACTTTCGAGGATATCAACTGCACTAAAGGCCTGTCCATCTATATTCTAATGTCACTATGACTGAGAGGGATATACATGTACTTTCGAGGATATCAACTACACTAAAGGCCTGTCCATCTATATTCTAATGTCACTATGACTCTGGGAGGGATATACATGTACTTTCGAGGATATCAACTACACTAAAGGCCTGTCCATCTATATTCTAATGTCACTATGACTCTGGGAGGGATATACATGTACTTTCGAGGATATCAACTGCACTAAAGGCCTGTCCATCTATATTCTAATGTCACTATGACTGAGAGGGATATACATGTACTTTCGAGGATATCAACTGCACTAAAGGCCTGTCCATCTATATTCTAATGTCACTATGACTCTGGGAGGGATATACATGTACTTTCGAGGATATCAACTACACTAAAGGCCTGTCCATCTATATTCTAATGTCACTATGACTATAGGAGGGATATATATTATCATGGATATCAACTTCAGGCATTATATACTCTTAAACTATTGTCTGTCCTTCTGTCAAAATTGTTGCAAGGGTAAAGTGCTACCCATAAACATTTTCCAATTTGACTATTTTTACACAAGATAGTTCCATTTTCTCATATTGTACCATAACTTGATCAATATTGCTACCTATCCATACTTTTGTATTAGTATGTCCCATTTATTCTCATTGTGCTATCAGTCAAAATGCAATGTATGATGTTGAATAAATTCAAGTTCCATCATAGAGTTCTGTCATATTTCAGCCAATAAGATCTCTGGTTGTGGAGAAAGTAAGTTCAGTACCCATGCATGTGCGTATGCCTAAATTAAAAATCACAATAGTGATTTTTATGATCCTACAATGAATTTGACATTTCACGACTAGTGAATTATCTGTGCGAAGACTGTGTGTAAGAAACTCAATTAGTTATCCCTGAAATGGAATTGAGATCCAACATGGAAACTTTGGAAGGCTTGCCTGAAAATCGACACATTGTTGAAGAATTTGTTCTGTTGCACACAATCCTGGCTGTACCCATCTTCACAATATCAAGGTTTCTTTTTGAGCCAAAGATGAAACCTTGCACATCTTGCATAAAAGACTGTGTTACAGTGTATCTTTTGTCAAATGATAATATCCCATGGGCGCATAAAACAAGTGATCTGACACCGAGACCACAGCTGTGCAGAGGCCCATATTTAAAGTGAACGTAAAGGCTGCGACAACACACAAACTGTGTGGAAGAACTATATTAAAAGTATCATTTGGCAGCAACAATTATTTTTTGTGATTTTTTCCCTTCCAAAAAAAAATTTCCAATTACCGGAATTATTGACTGGTGCAACAATCGACTGGGGTCGGCCATGTCTGGATATTGAGTAGCCTTGCGCCAATGAAAACGCTTGTACATATCACGTGATATTTTCCTGTGGCGTAGTATCACTTGGTTGTCGCATTTCTGCAACAGGAGCTGTAATGGCGGAGGTGGAGAGCTCGGCTGTTTCAAGCTTGTTTTGATTGTGTTGCGTGTCTCCAGCAAGTGTTTACCGAGCTGAAACTTGTCAGGGCGCAGTGATGGCAAGCAAAATACATCCATCTCGGGTTCTCCTCTGCCAGAGTCGGAGAAGTTATCATTCCACAGGTTCCTGTTATAGGGAAGCCGGATCTTCTTAAACAGTGGCTGCACAACATCGGCAGGTTAGATTGTACACCAGCTGAGAAATATGTGCTGTGTTCAGTCCATTGTAAGGCCGAATGTTTCCAACCTGACCTCTCAACAGGAGAGCAAGGAGGCGAGGGAAATTAAAAGAAGATGCAATCCCAACAGAATTCTCGCATCGTTGATCAAAGACACCGAGATCAACAACATCGATTCAGAAACGTCAGAATGTGGGACTGTTAAGTGAGATAAAAAATAATTTTATTACCGTTTGGCGGGACAGAGACACTGAGAGATAGGCATATTATATGAAGTGTCGAAATCTGGGTCCTCGATAACATGTTTACATGCTTACTACGCTTTCTAACTCCACGAAGTAGAGAGCTCCGAGGTGATATGACGTCACTGCTCTGATGTGAGATAGCCAACATGGCTGTGGTCGGGGAACAATAATACAATGGAGGTAATTTAGTTCCTACTCGGTGCAAAAAAATCCCCAAAAATATTTGTTGCTGCTTTTTGATACTTTCAATGTAGTTCTTTCCCACAGAGTGCATGTTGCCTCAGCCTTTACGTTCACTTTAAAGGTTTCCCAGTTTCATCAGGTGTTTAATTGGACATGCATCACCGGTAGTACAAAAATGCCTATCATTTTTGCAGGTGGGACTGAGTTGATAGTAAAGTTGGCATTGCCATGGCGTGACTTTGTCAGAATAGAGTATGTGGCTTCTTCAAGCTGGCCGCTAGTCAGTACCAAGTATGTATATATTATTTATATGAGTATATATCTTATGTATCAGTATTAAGGATCTGAAGTACTTCAGAATGTTTATATGACTTGGTCTTGATGTCGCACCTTATATTTTTCTCCCCCGTCATGTAAGTGGAAGGGACTATGGAAATGCTTTTCGTCCGTCCATTTGAGGGCTAGTGCCTTTGTTAAATTGCTGCCTTATGAGGACCTCTAGTTCAAGTTCACTCAGGACTGACCTTGACCAATTTCAAGGGTCACAGAGATCGAAATGTGAATAGATTTGTGAATGCAATATTTTGATAATAAAGAGAGCGAGAGACTTGATCTTTGGCACAATGCTGCCTTATGAGGGCCTCCAGGTCTAGTTTACTATGAACGAAGCGTGACTTATTTTCAAATGTTACAGCGGTCAAAATGCGAAAAGCATTTAAATTAGCTTGTGAACACATTATCTAATCTTCTTGATCTGAGCATGGGATAATATTATCAATTCATTTCCTTGTAACATTGAGTCCAATCTTTGTTCATGCTACTATGACTACTTGGTGAGAAGAGTGGTTTACCACAACTGTATCTATAGTATAAGAATAGTTGATTTACCAAAATTGTATCTATGGTATAAGAATAGTTCATTTACCACAATTATGTGTATATCCTCGCCACTTTAACATTACAGAATGGCGACACGTACAGAGGTAGTGTTAGAAGGAAGTTATGAATTCCTTCATGACGTCACGTGTCCCTTGAAGAAACCTTTCAGGAGTATCTACAGGACAGCTGTGGTGAAGAAGTTCTGGCAAACTCTTCAAGGGTTAGTGGACAGTATAATTAATATTTGAATATATTGGAATATTATTAAATTAGTGGACAAAATTAAATTTCTGTCACATTTAACGGCACTATTTATTTGCATTTGCTGAATACGGTAATACCCTAATAATTCAATCACAAAAAGTGGAATTTTCTACCATAAAATCTTGGGTGATCAAATTTATTAGAACAGGAAGTTTGTAAAATGTTTCAAAATCATTCATATAATCCTTTATTTCTTCATTATTTCAATGATCTTATAGGGTGATCAAATTTATAAGAACAGCCAATTGAATTTTATCCCCAAAATTGGGTAGACCCGTCATGTAAGACAACGTCAATGGTGCAATATACTTGGCCCTTTTCACTTCTTGGTTGAATGGTTCCCTACATGTAGTCACCTATTGTGTGATTCTTACATGACGGATTTGCCCAAAATTGGTGGTGATTGAATGTTGATAGGGGGATTGAATTATTGGAGGAACTAAAGAAGGGATACTGCATGGTAAGGAATAGCACTGATAATCAGATTAATTTTCTCTCGCAGGATTTCTCAGACTGACCAGTTGTTGGTTCATCTCCAGTCGTTTGCCTCTAACCCTGTATATTACCACATCCCTGACAGTATCAAGAACGGGGTACCACTGTTCTATCTACAGGCCAATTCTGTCACACCAACACTCTCTATGCAACATAGTTCAAAGTGAGTACCGGTACTCAATTCAAGTTTCTCTGTCTGTTAACTAGTGTATTCACATTCTTCTTTATGTTAGTTCTACATTTCCAGGTTATGGATTGCTACCAATCTCTCATGCCTTGTGTTATACATTACCCAAAATGCAGAGGATAATTTGAATCAGTCCGAGATCAAAAGCAGTGTTATTCTGTGAAACTGTTGCTTACAGTCAGATGTAGTCTTCTTGGCTAAATTCAATTTTAAGCCACTTCTGGTATGTAATTTTACATTTCAGAGATAATGCCTTAGCCCAGTTTGCTTCCTTTTGGAAACCAGTGGTCATGCTGGACATCAACATATGGTGAGTATCATTATAACAGTATCATATGGTAACAGTACTTCTCAGTGATACGGTGTGTTTTCTGGGAAAATAGGAATTCTCTCTTCATTAAATAAATTCATAAGATTCTGGACAAATGTTTAGAATACTTGTTTATTACATGTAGTTTGTGTAATTAATAGACAAGTATTGTAGAGCTCAACATTTTTATTGAATCCATTGCATATACAAATTTACTATGCTGTATAAACGAAGAAGTCAGTTAGATTGATGGTAATTTGCTTTAATTGTTACATACATTATGTTAGCTAGACATGTGACCCAGATCTGTGGCTGTAGTTTTTGTTGAACTTCCATGTAAGTTTATATTGTTCGGGCCTTCATGTTAGTCTAGACTCATTACTGTACACAGACATGCTATTGTTTTCTGATCTTTGTGACTGACTATTCTGTTGTGTTACAGGCAGAAGTGGATGCACACACACAGAATAGGGATATTATTGGAGCATGACACGCCCCTGCCCAAGTATCTCCATATCCCTAACTCTAGTCGGAGGTTCAACACTATCCAGTGTCGTCAAGCTCTCAGCTCACTCAATCTCTTACTTAGAGACTGGGGCACCTTTGTTCTGGTGGAGAACCACTCCTATATCAAACTACTTTTCAGGTCTGGCAAAATGGATCAAACTATTAAACATTATTTTCAATAGTGTTAGAGAACTTGGAAATAAAAGACATTAATTTGCAAATACTCTGCAAGCTCCATTCAGATTATCGCTATTCTCCATTCATATCTGGTAGCAGACCACTAAAGGAGAGAAACCCCTGGATTAGCACTGTCACATTATCAGAGTTTGTAACCTCTGGTTGGATATAATTATAATTAATGTAATTAATATATTGGAATATAATTAAATTAGTGGACTATATTAAATGTAACAAATACAGCTATAGCCCAGTTATTCACTGATAGATCTGCTTTCTGCTTCGGGCCAAAAAACTCCCTTATCATTTTATCTATCTTGTTCAACACAGGAAGCATTTATCTGCATACGAGATCAAGAGATGGAAATTTTATCCAGTATATCTCTTAAAAAAAATGATTAAATTGAAAGCTTTTTGAAAGTATATATGTTACATCCTGTTTAGCTGTGATATCCTGAGCTCACTCCGCTACATTAGGCGAAGGGTGGGGGGGGGAGGGTGGGTGATGATCATTGGCTGGATACAATCCACATATATCGGACAGTAGGATATATACAATCTGATGCCATGATAATTCTTGCTCAGCGGAGTCTTCTTGTGATCAAATATTCCCCTCAATGTTACAATCATAATCCTAGCAAGTATGTTCTTTCATACCTATTTCAGTGAAACGGATAAACCGCCAACATCATTTTTACTTCTGAGGGTGACCTCCAAGCCTCCCTGCATGGTCCTACGTCTTGCCTTCCTGGGCGGGACTCCCGGTCACGAGAGAAATCAGCTGACCAGGGCGCTTCGGGAGAAAGTGCTGGCACTGAAGTTTCCCCAGAGAGGCACGCAGAAATCTGAGAAGGCTAAGAGGGAGAAACAGGTGGAAGGATTGGAGAAGGGGGAACAGAAACCACAGAAACCTCCATTGATGAGAGACTGGGCAGAGATACACTGCTGTGTACTTGTCTCCAAACCTGTGGAGAAAATACTCATCCGGTAAGAACATATTCCTTTACATTCTGTATCTATCATACACTGCTGTGTACTCGTCTCCAAACCTGTGGAGAAAATACTCATCCGGTAACAACATACACCTTTACATTCCTTATCCTTCACCACACAAAATGTGTGACTCTAATAGAAATTTATTTGTTTTTACCCCTCGGCCATTTTGGCCTCGGGGTATTGTCGTTGCCATGTACGTCCGTCCGTCCGTTAACGCATTTTAGGCAAAACCGCTTGAGATACAACCACCAAATTTTCAACACTTATTTATCTAGTGCTAAGTCAGACGCCTATTGAAAGTGGCTTCCCTCGGCCCATATTTTACAGAGTTCTGCCCCTTTACAGATATATTAATTTCTATTTCTGTCCTATATGCCTGAATATAACCAACTATATCTGCAGAACTGTGTTTGGTATAGCTACTATATTTTGGAAACTTATTCATATTGTTGTATTCTACAAGCCAACAAAGGATTACTCGCCTCGGCTTATGGAGTTATGCCCCTTTCGGATGTAATAATCTTCGATTTTGTTACCTGTAGTTGAATGTACAAGTTATATCTGCAGATCCGTGTTCAGTACAGCTTATTCGTCTCGGTTCTTATTTTACAGTAGTGCGAAGTCAGACGCCTATCGAAAGTGGCCCATACTTTACAGAGTTATGCCCCTTTACTGATATATTAATTTCTATTTCTGTCCTATATGCCTGAATGTAACCAACTATATCTGCAGAACTGTATTTGGTATATAGCTACTATATTTTGGAAACTTATTTATATTGTTGTATTCCACAAGCCAACAAAGGATTTCTCGCCTCAGCTTATGGAGTTATGCCCCTTTCAGATGTAATAATCTCTAATTTTGTTATCTGTAGCTGAATGTACAAGTTAAATCTGCAGATCCATGTTCGGTACAGCTTATTCGTCTCGGTTCTTATTTTACAGAGTGCTAAGTCAGATGCCTATCGAAAGTGGCTCCCCTCGACCCATATTTTACAGAGTTATGCCCCTTTACAGATATATAATGTTTCTATTTCTGTCCTATATGCCTGAATGTAACCAACTACCGGTATATCTTGATCATCCCACATAGAACTATCTCTTCCCCAATTCACACTACACATGGGCCACAATCAATTGGGGAAAGCCGAGGGGTTTTGATTAGATCAATCTCATGTTTTCTTTGTTTTACTTGATTAACGTCCTGGACACCAGGCTAGATACATGATTTATCTTACTGACCACCAAGGCTCATGTCACTGTTCCATTGAACCTTGACCCAGATCATTGAAATGTCCGCAATGATTGACTGATTTGTTTTCTTATCTGACAGTAATCGTATTTGCAAATGATATCCAGTCTAACAAACTAGGTCAAACCAGGTGAACACATTACCAGGCTCATGAATATTCTATATCAGGGATCTAGCCTCATGTTCAGGTTGACATGAGAAATATTACTGACTATTCTATATCAGGGATCTAGCCTCATGTTCAGGTTGACATGAGAAATATTACTGACTATATCAGGGATCTAGCCTCATGTTCAGGTTGACATGAGAAATATTACTGACTATTCTATATTAGGGATCTAGCCTCATGTTCACGTTGACATGAGAAATATTACTGACTTTTCTATATCAGGGATCTAGCCTCATGTTCACGTTGACATGAGAAATATTACTGACTATTCTATATCAGGGATCTAGTCTCATGTTCAGGTTGACATGAGAAATATTACTGACTATTCTATATCAGGGATCTAGGCTCATGTTCACGTGACATGAGAAATATTACTGACTATTCTATATCAGGGATCTAGCCTCATGTTCACGTTGACATGAGAAATATTACTGACTATTCTATATCAGGGATCTAGCCTCATGTTCACGTTGACACGAGAAATATTACTGACTATTCTATGTCAGGGATCTAGCCTCATGTTCACGTTGACACGAGAAATATTACTGACTATTCTATATCAGGGATCTAGCCTCATGTTCACGTTGACATGAGAAATATTACTGACTATTCTATATCAGGGATCTAGCCTCATGTTCAGGTTGACATGAAAAATATTACTTTCACACAGCCTGGTTTCCATCTTTATAAATACAAAAGAAAACAAACTATGCTATCATTGTAAACATTACTTTAGCAGCAGTCAGCATATCTGGTGTTCTCATCCCATATCTCACTCCATTCTCTCAAACTCAGTAAACTCAGATATAATATCATGGATTATTATATCTTACACCAGGTCTATATAAATCCCATGCAGATTTCAAACTACATTTGTCAGCCAATCAGGTGGCTAGCAGGGTGGAACAACATTAAAATGACGCCCCTTGTAATACACGCAGGAGCACATAGACCAAAAAAATAAACAGTATTGGAAAACAGTATCTGAATAAGTCATCTGGTCTAGACATTGTGCATGGTAAATGTCAACCGGTTTACTGAAAAGTCTGGTTTTGTCAGGCAGTAAAAAAAAATCAAAATACCTACCCATAAAATTTCCCTAATATACTCATCTTGGTTTACTTAGATTGTTCGTTGTCTCTATGGTCCTGTGTGTTGTTAGGTATGAGAGAATTCCCCGGGACATGATGAGCCTGGAGGACCCCACCAAAGACCTGGACCTGATGGGCTCTCAACTGGCCAGCCCTAGCAAGTCTGCCGCTAACATGTTCACCATGCTGGCCCGATATCTTCACCATGAGCGCTGGGTCTGGTCCGTACAGCAGAGTAACTCGGCACCAATCAGCATGCAGGCCATCAGTAAAATACTCTCTACTCTAACCAAGTAAGTTATCATGCTTACTGTAGATAATTTAGGGTTCCTGGATGCAGGAATATTTCACTAGACGAGATTTCGCTTCTCAATTCTGCTTATACAGCTACACCAATTACAGTGTATGCTTTTCATGTCTTTATTATTCCCCCCCTCCCACACAGATGGGTGTGAAATGGAATCCTAGCTGTTGTCTGTCCTCTGTCTGTCCATATGCAGGCCACAAAATTTTACACGAACGTTCATTCAGTTCGCCTAGAGGTTATGCAAAACGAAATAAGCGCGAACGTTTTTTTGTTGGCGTAAAAATGATTCGTATGTTGCCGTCGTCAAGTCAATTTATTAAATAAATTATCTTTTACACCGCTGTCAAAACTGCAAGGTATGAATATCAATACAGTGGAATAAATGTTGGAACATCCGTGGTGCATGGCAGGGGATATTCTGATAACTTACATCATTCATTTACTCACTTTCATTATATCTGGGACATTCACTCACTTTCATTATCTCTGGGACTTTTACTTCCGGGTATGCGCAAAGGCCAAATGCGCATGGTTTGGCGGAAGCAGCATGTTTATCATGGCAGACTTTTCAGTAAACATTGTGTGTTGAGCAAGGCTCTAAGTTTATAGTTTTGTCCGTAATAAATACGGTATTTGTTTATGTGATCCTTGTGACTCTTTTCAATTCACAGGTGTCAATAAGTTTATAAAGCAATAGTTGTCCTATTATCTCAATCAAGGCAGATTATGGACGGAACATAAGAAGCGAGTCATTTCATCTCTCATGGCTGGAGAGCAGCTGTATTTTGTCGACATACATGCATGCTGAGTTAAGCCCTGTCGAAGAAGCTGTATTTCTCACCTAGAGTAATCTGTCCAATATAAATTAACCACCATGGACCACTACAGAAAGGGGGAACAACAGGCGAAACTTTGTCGGGACCTAGATCTATCTGACTCTTCAACTCCAACGTTTTATAATTATCCGTGCGGTAATTAACTTCAATCTATATCCTCAAATTTTCATCTGTCCATGTTTCTTGGCCCGCTCGCGTTAACAATGAAAACAAGGATCATTATCGTAGTTTTCGCTTGCTCAGTCAAAGACTGTCAAAAAACATCGCATAACACACTGGATTTACCTCTTGAGATGTCCCCACGTATACCAAACTGGTCAATATACATACATCTGTTGTTGCGCTGATCAGAATATGCGGATTTCATGCAGTATGTAAACAATGGATTCACTTCACTTTGTTCCCCATTATGCATTTTCGGCCATATTGTTAGTGATGCGTAACCATTTTGCAGAACATTTCTGCGAAACCTTTAGGTAATGTTAACCCGGGTAGCCTTTCTGCATAATTAATCTTTTTGCGAAACCTAGAGATTATGCACACAAAGCTTGCTTAACGAACGATGGGTTACCTAAAGTCAATTTTTGCGTAACCTATTTTGGGGCTGTGCAAATTTCTCAAATTTTGGGGCCTGATATGTTCAAACTTGTCCAGACGATATCTCGGCTACTAATTGATTGAAAACCTCAAAACTTACATTGAAGATGCTTTCTATTGTTAGATGTGCACAATCAGGTTATTTGTGCGGTTTGATGTCTTTCGTCAGATTTATGGCCCTTTATCTTCAACATCAATTTATGCTGGTCTGGTCCATATTTCCGTTACTGTTTGTTGGACAACTGCGAACCTTACATGAAAGATGCTTAGTGTCTTGCAGATGTGCACAGTCAGGTGTTTTATTTACCCCTTTCAGTGACTTATGGCCCTTTGTCCGGTCCAAATCTCACGGGTTCCTGTTGCTTCAATGCATTTTGCTGAAAAGCAATGTTCAGGAACTTGGTAATGTGATGTCTAGCACTGTAATATCACATGTCTTTATTGCACCATGTAAGCGTCCTGTCTGTGTTTTGTGTGCTGTCCTCAGTGTTTTATAGGGTGGATGGAGGGTGTCTGGTTCCATGCTGCTTCAAAGATTTCTTCTTTGAAGTAGCAGGAACGCAACTTTGCTGGGTGGTGCTTAGTTGATTCGTCGCGATATAGCAGAAATATTGTTGGAAGCGACGTTTCACTCACTCACTCATTGAATTACTATGTGATAGACAACTTTGAAAAGTCAATGGAAGATGCTTAGTACATTGTAGATGTACACTGTCAGTTGTTTTTGTCTGCTTCAGTGATTTTTATACACCCGCCCAAAAGGCGGACGTATTATGTGATGGCGGTTTCCATCCGTCTGTCCGTCTGTCCGGTTCTCGTGTCCGGTCTATATCTGGGACAGTTTCCTATCCACAGCTCCAATTTTTGGTGAGTGGATACCCTACGGGGAGACGATGTGACGCGTACCAAAATGAAGGTCGAGGTCACAGGTCAAAGGTCACTGGCCTAAAAAACAGGAAATCACTGAAGGGTTCGTGTCCGGTCTATATCTGTGAACGTTTTCTATCCACAGTTGCAATTTTTTGTGAGTGGATACGCCAGGTGGAGACGATGTGTCGCGTACCAAAATTGAGGTCGAGGTCAAAGGTCACTGTTGCCAAAAATCAGGAAATCATTGATTGTTGACAGTTTTCTATCTACAGTTCTAATTTTTGGTGAGTGGATGCCCTAGGGGGGGAATGATGTGTTGCATATTAAATGTAGGTCAAGGTCAGAGGTCAAAGGTCAGTGTGATCGAAAAATCAGGAAATCGTTAAAAAATTCTAATTTTTTGTGAGTGGATTCAATAAGGCCTAGTGGAATAAATCTTTGGTTTCCCGTTACCCGACCGACCCTATGTATTTGGCGCCGACCCTAATTTTTTTTTCTGACCATTCCAAACAAGGGAGACAATCACTGCTCAAAAGTAGTGTTCAGAGTTATCGCCACTTGAAAAAAAGCGCCCTCTACGCACAGGAAGCATGGCGTCCTCGCTGGTGTGTGTGCTGAAACATAGTTGTCGCCAAACATCGGGGAATGGATCGGTTGATCGCCGGTTCGTTTCCTGTCCGGTAGCGGATGCAGTCAACGAACTGGTAGCTAAACTATCCCGAGACTGTGAACACGTCAGATTATCGTGTTCATCGCAGGAAGTCGGCCCGTGGACATCAATTTCAGATGCGACTGTACAAGTGTCCACGTTGGTGAATCTGTTCGGGTGCCGATTTTTCCGACTGGAATGTGGGTGTCCGCGATTTTGATGTTCACTCATTTCCTTGCCATTCAACTATATCTTCCGAAGTGCAGAATGAAAAAAGTATCGATATATGAATTGGTGAATGAATTATTATTGCGGTTTTCTTCAAACTTTGAATACTAATAATAAAACCAAAAAAAAATTTTTTGGCAAAAAAAAAAAAAAAGCCTACCTACCTACCCTAGTGAATTATCCAGTCGTAACGGGAAACCAAAATATTATTCGACTTGGCCTAAGCAGAAATGAAGTGATGCATACCAAAAATTAGGTCAAGGTCAAAGGTCACTGACCCCAAAATTAGGAAATTATTAAAAATAACATTTTTTGTGTCAGTAGATACATTAGGGGGACACAATGTGTCACATACCAAAATGTAGGTCAAGGTCAAAGGTCAAGGTCACTGTGACCCCAAAATCATGAAATTGTTAAAAATCATGATTTTTTGTGTCCATTGAGATATTGAGGGGAGAGGGTTTGTCATGTACCAAAATTTAGGCCAAGGTCAAAGGTCAAGGTCACTGTGACCCCAAAATCAGGAAATCATTAAAATCATGATTTTTTTGTGTGCATTGATAGATTGAGGGAAGAAGATGTGTTGTGTACCAAAATTGAGGTCAAGGTCAAAGGTCAAGGTCACTGTGACCCCAAAATCAAGAAATCATTAAAAGTCACATTTTCATATGCCTGTCGAAGACGAGGTCGTGTAATGCGATAATGCGTTTGTTGTCCATGCGGTAGCTCTAGTTTCAAGGTATGGATTGGTACCAAACTTTGAGTATACCTCACTCGCATGGCAAAGTGGAGCCATACATATGCAGGCCTCTCGTTTTAAGGCGCGCGATCGCGCTCCCGCACCTTCGCGCTCCTGAACTTGGAACTAGGTGCGCGACTATAGCGCACCTGGCATTTCGCGGTCGTTAAAAAACAGTAAAAGCAGCTAAATTCATTACCAACTTACGTGTGCCATTAAACTGCCTTCCGACAGCAACGCATGTGTTTACGTCCGGTGAAATGGTCAGCGGTCGAAATAACGCCTGCCTACGTGCCGCCGGCAAGTGAATTTTTCCGGCGACAACTTGTCTTGCAAAAACAATCCACCTGTCGCATGCGGCAAGTAGGATTTTATATAGCAAAAACGATAAAATGTGATCAATTTTCGTAAATACCTTTTAGAAGTCTAGATCTATCTGAAGGAACGGACAATCCAAGAAATAATCCATTGAAAATTTATTTCAAGCCGATCTTTAACCATTGTTGTTGGACCTTGTTGTTGGGTTTCTCTATCAACATTTCCCGCGCCAAATTTACTTCCGGTTGCGCGTCACCTCTTGCGCGGTAGTCCGGTGCATGCAAAAGTCGGACCTGTTATGAAACGGAATCGGACTATCTGATTTTTTTCTTCCAGTTGGTAAATAATATTGTCGGCTTCTTTTCTTTGGCTTCTATTCACAAGTGGAAGTTTTTCTATGCAGACATTTCAGTTAATTGATCATTCCAATGGGACTCTGGTGGCTGATTCTAATTTATTGGAATCAGCAATTTACAAGGGGAGACTTCTGATAAATATAAGTAAATATAGTTGGGATACTGGTTAACTCCCCATAAATTTTCATTCTTTAAAAAGGGTGTTAGTTGGATCTAAATTCTTTGATATAATGAGTTCTAATTGCAGAAATTAGGGGAATAGTTGTCTTTGACATATCAATGTTGACATCAACTTTCCACTGGTGCTCTAAGTTTGAAAGAACATGTGTGCCAAATAAAAAAATTAATAATAATAAATTTAAAAAACACCCACCTCATTTTTATGCCCCCCCCCTCTAACTAGAGGGGGGGCATATAGCGATCGCTTTGTCCGTCCGTCCGTCTGTCCGTCCGTCCGTCTGTCCGTCCGAATTTCTTGTCCGAGCAATATCTCGGTTAATATTTGATGGACAGGATTGAAACTTGCATGGAATGTGGCTAGTGCCTCGTAGATGTGCAGCGTTGAGTTTTTTCCGAGTTCCGGTATAATTTTCAAGAGTTATGGCCCTTTTTCTGAAATCTCTGTGAATGGGACTTGTCCGGGCTGGATCTTGGTTAATATTGTATGGACAAGTATGAAATTTGCATGATATGTGGTCAGTGCCCCACAGTTGTGCAGCGTAAAGTTTCTTCACGTTTCGCTTATATTTTCAAGAGTTATGGCCCTTTGTTCCTGAATTCTTCGTGAATTGGGACTTGTCCGGGCTGGATCTCGGTTAATATTGTATGGACAATTATGAAATTTGCAGGATATGTTGTCAGTGCCCTGTGGCTGTGCAGCTTGAAGTTTCTCCGCGTTTCGCATGTATTTTCAAGAGTTATGGCCCTTTTTTCTTCAAATTTGTGTGAATTGGGACTTGTCCGGGCTGGATCTCGGTTAATATTGTATGGACAATTATGAAATTTGCAGGATATGTGGTCAGTGCCCTGTAGTTGTGCAGCGTGAAGTTTCTCCACATTTCGCGTATATTTTCAACAGTTATGGCCCTTTTTTCTTCAAATCTTTGAGACTTGTAGGGCTGGATCTCGGTTAATATTGTATGGACAAGTATGAAATTTGCATGATATGTGGTCAGTGACCCATTGGTGTGCAGCGTGAAGTTTCTCTGCTTTCGGTTATATTTTCAAGAGTTATGGCCCTTTGTTTATCAAAACTAAAGTGAATGAGATATATTCATTTGTCCAGGCTGGATCTCAGTCCATAACCGATTTGGACCAGAAAAATGGCTATATTATATGTTATCCTACATTCCAAAGCAGACAACATAGGTCCTGAAGTTAAAGTATGAAGTTGCCCCAAAAAGAGTGAATTGGGTGCAAAATTCAAAGTTCACTGATCGCTTGATAATTTCACCACAATATACTCCCAAGGAATGTAGGTCTCATAACCAGGTCACATTTTTGGATTTGGCGAAAGCCCTGGCGACCATCTTGCATCGAAACATCGTATTATCACTTGTTGGCTGATACTTGGAATATGTATTATGTGAGGCATGGCAAAAAAAAGTGACAGAAACAGAATTTTTATAATTATCCAAATTAGGCCTCCACCAACCAATAAACAACAGAACAATGGCGGGGCAGTGTCGGATTAAAGCGGAAGGGGGGGCATACAATTGAGCAATCTCTGATTGCTTCCTTCCTGTGTTTGAAAAGAAAAATTGCAGGAGAACCACTCACTGTCAAATTTCACATCATTATTGGTCACTGTTCATCTGTTATCAAGGGAGATAACCCATCACTCGCCTAGACTCATTTAAGGGGTGTGATTTTAGGTGTGCTAACCACACTCCTGAGAATAAATAAGGCGAGTGATTGTCACTCGCCTGTTGTCTCACAAAACAAGAGGCCTGCATATGAGATCAATTTGTCAAAGGTCTAGGTCGCAGTCCCCCAAAACTGAATCAAGCTTAGCTGACTAAATGTGTTGGAATATTGTTGGAATATTCGAAGTTCTTTCTCCTGCATTTATATGGTATTGTCCTGTGGAGTTGTCTCCCATGTTTGAAACGCTTCACTGTTGTGAAATAAAAACTATACATTTACTAATTTAACGGGGAGAGGAGTCTATTATGAACTTCACACATGTTTATTAACTCAAGAACAAAGGTTTACTTCATCACTTTCTCCTTCCTTCATGAAAAATTCTCTCGTCTGAACGGAATCCATTTGCAGGAAAACTATTATTTTCTTGTGTTTGACTAATGTCGATTTCAGTGTGGGATATGTGAGCTCTCAGCTCTTGCTTCAAGGTCAACTAGATACCAAGAGTTAAGTTCATTTTAGTTTATCATTCAATATAAGATGTGATATATGTTACATTCTCATAAGCAAAAAATTGTAGACCTTTCTCTGGATTGCTAGATCAATTGGAATCAAGACTATTAAACAACCTTGAAATTTGAACCAATGTAATTCCAGATATACGGGCATATATTGAAGCCCCTTGGGCTCTTGTTCCCAGAGTTATGGCCCTTTATCTTTAACATTAGTATATGCTTGTCCAGTCCATATCTTGATTACTGTTTCATGGAATCCTCTGAAACTTACATGGATGATGTTTTGTATCTAGTGGATGCATACTGTCAGTTTTTTTGTTTTATCCCTTTCGGTTAATTTCCACAGAGTTATAGCCCTTTATCTAGGATATAAATGTATGCTATTGTTCGTTCTTGTCCAGACGTTTTTCCGCTCATTAATTGGTGAAGAAATTCAAATTTTCATATATGCTTAGGCGTAAAAAAAAAAGACCTGTGTTTCCGGTAACCCGACCGACCCTAGAGTTTTCTGCCGACCCTAAATATTTTTTTTCTTTTTTTTTCTCTTTTTTCTGACGGGTAATTCTCGCAAATGACCAAAAAAGACGGGTAGACGGGAGATTGAGACTGACCAAGTAAAGTTACAATATATATCCAATAATATAGGCGGGCCAATGCTTGGATAGCCTTTTGATCGACATAGGCTTACGTTTATTTCAAAACCATCTTCGTCCGGCATCTCTCGTCCGCCTTGTTCATAACCAGCGCCATGTTTTTTTGCATTCTGGGAATCCACGAAATCGGACTCCGTCACCCATATTGCGATTACTGCAGGCGCGAAGGTTCCCGATTCTCCAGCGAGCTCTCCCGTGAAGCAACAACTACAACATAATGCAAAAAGACGACTGTCCGACGATTTTGCCAATGTTGAATTTGATCGATTGATGCTCGTTTTCCTGATAAGTAAAGACAAATTGGGCGTTCTCCTAATCTCCTGATAAGTAAAGACATGGGGATGAAGGAATACTACCAACTGCTGCCTTTTCGTGGCAGTTTCATAACGCGACTTGAAGTGAGTTTATGATAGGCCTACGGTATCGTACGCTGAACCACGCGGCACATGCACGGGGCACTGCAGGCAGCCAGTGCCGTAGACGATCTATTCTATACGTTTTTACCGAGATTTCGAACTGAATTTTTCGAAAAACATTAAAATTTCACACAGTATATCAACTCAATTATAGTAATTATATCCCCAGAGTACCATGTGAAGAGAGCATTCCTCAATTAGATGGGTGATTTTTTTAATTTTTTCAAATTTATTTTTGGACATCACGGCGGCAAGACGGCATGTTTTTCTGTACAGATTAGATAGCCATCCTGGCCCTGATAACATGGTAGCCTATGGTGATTTGTTGTCCTTACATAAAACGCTGGATTTTTTAATTTCTTTTTGTCTAGCAAGTAAATCAATAAAAACTCAAGAAGATTCTAGTTGAGGCCGTGGGCCATTAACTCCAAATCTTTTGGACATTATGATTATATCTCAAGTAAAAACATTCTCGCAAACTTGGGTATTGGGTTCACATCGACTAGAGGATGAATGGATTTGTTTTTTTAGCTTACCCACCTAAATCCAAAATGACCACTTACCTCAATTTTTTTAGGCCATGCTCTTATTTGACAGAAGAGAAATAATTAACTCAAACACTTATGTATATATTTACACAATATGCAATGCATAAATGTCATTAGTTCAAAATGGAACTCTTTCTAGTTGTGTAGTACAAAGAACAGCGTAAAATAATCCTTATTCCATTAGCCCCCATATAAAAAAAAAATCAAAAAAAAAAAAAAATCCCTACCTACCTACCCTATTTTTTCTGATGCATGTTACCGGAAACACAGGATTTTTTTTTTTAGGCCTTAGTATGATATAGTTGTGATACACCTTTCAATGATTTCCCCAAAGTTATGTCTCTTTAACATCAACATCAGTATATGCTGTTTTGTGTAACATTCTTGTCTGAACTGTAACATCCTGACTACTTGGGGAATGATTACCATTTTTACCCCTCGGGCAGATTCTGCCCGAGCGGTATTGTCGTTGCCTCCGTCGTCTGTCCGTCCGTCCGTCTGTCCATCATATCATTGTAAACACATTATCTCAAAAAGTCCTTCACTTACAACAATGAAACTTCATGCAGTTGTTTAATACAGCCAGTACCAGAAGCCTATTGAAAGTCGGTGCCATTGGATGTGTTTTTCAGGAGTTATGCCCCTTTATACATGTCTGGCTGTTTTTATCCTTGTAAACACATTATCTCAAAAAGTCCTTCACTCACAACAATGAAACTTCATACAGTTGTTTAATGCAGCTAGTACCAGAAGCCTATTCAAAGTCGGTGTAATCGGATGTGTTTTTCAGGAGTTATGCCCCTTTATACATGTCTGTTGGTCCATATCCTTGTAAACACATTATCTCAAAAAGTCCTTCACTCACAACAATGAAACTTCATACAGTTGTTTAATACAACCAGTACCAGAAGCCTATTGAAAGTCGGTGCCATTGGATGTGTTTTTCAGGAGTTATGCCCCTTTATACATGTCTGTCTGTTTTTATCCTTGTAAACACATTATCTCAAAAAGTCCTTCACTCACAACAATGAAACTTCATACAGTTGTTTAATACAGCCAGTACCAGAAGCCTATTGAAAGTCGGTGTAATCGGATGTGTTTTTCAGGAGTTCTGCCCCTTTATACATGTCTGTTGGTCCATATCCTTGTAAACACATTATCTCAAAAAGTCCTTCACTCACAACAATGAAACTTCATACAGTTGTTTAATACAGCCAGTACCAGAAGCCTATTGAAAGTCGGTGCCATGGGATGTGTTTTTCAGGAGTTCACACAAAACCTGTGTGGATTGCTGTGAATAGACAGTAATCGTTCGACTACATCTACTATAGGTAATCACTGCTCTATTGCTATATTGTTTTGTCTGTCTATGATCTATATCATACAGGTAAAATTATGCCCACCCCAAATATGTGAGTTGTTGGGGTCAGAAACATTATTTCCACAGTTGCTCTGGGCCCGGCCCGAGGGGTCCCGATGGCGACAGCCACATGTGTTAATTTGAACTATCGTGTATCTACCCGGCATCCTGGAAAGGGGGGGGGGGGGCGGGTGTCTATGCCACATTAAGAATAAAATTGGATTGTGCCTGAAAATTGTATTCTATTACTAATATTTTAATACTATCAGCTGAAATCTGTGAGATGAATCCTTTAACATTCAAGGAATAAAGCCTAACTGGCAGGAATATGAATCCAGTGAAAAGAAAAACTGTTTGTCATTTTGAGGTCTTCAGGTAGAACCTGTCACATTTTCTTCTGTCATGTCTGTGCACCATGCAAGCGTCCTGTCTGTGTCTTGTGTGCTGTCCTCAGTGTTTTATAGGGTGGATGGAGGGTGTCTGGTTCCATGCCCGTGGGGTTCCTGGGTATGAAAAAGAATAGGACTCCACCTGTGGAGTTCCGGGTGTTAAAAGGAATAGGACCCTATCCATGTGGTTTCCGGGTGTGAAAAGGAATAGGAACCAAATGTCGTGATATGACTGAAATAGTGTTGAAAGCGACGTTAAATCATATTCACTCGCTCACCCTTTCTTCTTTGAAGCAGCAGAAATGCAACTTGGCTGGGTTGTGCTTAGTTGTTTCATCGTGATATGTCTGATATAATGTTTAAAGCGACGTTAAATCCTATTCACTCACTCACCCCGCTCTTTCCCATATAAGTGTGTACTGAGGGCTTCAGGGTATCCCCATTTGTGTATATCTTGTATGCAGGGCTTTAGCCAGAATCAGGAAACAGGGCGTCTCACCCATGTACTATCACAGGATGAATAGGCCGGGGTCCAGGGGCCGCCTAGGCCCCGTAAGCCCCAGGGGTTTAGATGCTCCGAGATGCATTCTAGGGCATTTCTGGTCATGCAGAGAGCACATCTCTGAGCCTCTTTCCACATACTTTCTGGTCATTTTATGCAGTATAAAAATGGAACAAAATGGAGTGATCACTATCACTCTCCTAAATTTTCAAGGAGAGTTTTGATCACTCTCCTCAAAATTGCCAATGCAATGAAGAATGATATTGGAGAGAGTGATAACTCTCGTATCACTCACGCAAACCAAAATCCAGGAGAGTGATCATATATTTTTTTTAATTTTAAATTATATATAACATTTGTTCAGTTTTCATTATATTTTTAGTTTTGTCTGTTAATTTGTATTCATACATGTAGATTCTGTATCACCGTTTTTTTTTCTTCTTTTATTTTATTTAATGCAGATTCAATATAGCCGCTAATGAAGTTTTGCAAAACCTAAAACATGCTTGAAAAGGAAACATCGTTGTTGTTGCGTTTTGGTCAAAACAATAACTTGAAAATTCTTGTCTTGTCACTTCAAGCCCCTAGCCCACCTACTTGATGACAAACTGTGCATTTGCATTGTATTTATCGGCATCAATGAGCCAGGGAAACGTGTCAGTCCATGATGCTTGCGATAACTATGTCAGATTTGCGTTTTTAGCAACCCAACTGGTGATGATGGATCTCGTCGGTTTCTCTTTCGATGGTCACATAGCAATTGCTAGTCGGCCGGCAGTTGGTTCATCGTCATCCCTCGATTCCTCGCTGTCAGAATCCGACGGACTATACATTTTCCTTACTGAAGAAATCTATCAATAATAGGCCTCGTTCGTTTTGACATCTTGCCGCTTTGCAATTCTCTCGCAGAGTAAAACCAATCTCTGCGCAGATAGATTGATTTGTTTGGGGAGGATATCGCAGTACCCTTGTGCAGAGAGCTGAGGGACCACATTCTCAGTGGCTTCATTATGCTGACCTGTAAACTGCATACGGTAGTGGGTTGGAAAATCTACGCGCGTGTCAGATGATTTGAGAAAACCTTTAGGAACGGGGTTGCCCTCGGTTTCATGTTCATGCCTTAGATTTCTTCGACTCGAGGGGATTTCCACGTGGTCGACGTCCAACAATCCATAAGAACTTCAACAGCCACGTTTGGGTTTGTTTTTCCACGGGTTTTTGCTTGATTATTTTGTCCTTGGAAATCACACCGTCTCGGGCATATGCATTAAACAGTACCAATAAAGAATAGCCGTCCCGTTTTTTAACTGGCCGTCTCAATGTCACACACGGAGGTTGGCCGTCTCAAAGACGGCGAGACGCATTGCTGGCTAAACCTATGCTTGTATGCATACGCCCTCATCAAATAGTTTGTTATTATTAGAATACTATTTGCAGTTGATATTTCTATGTGTGATATTTATGATTGAAAAAGGATTTTTTAATTTATTTCAGAATCCGGCTTCAAGAAGGGTTCCACTTTGCCATGTCTAACATGGGAATAGTCACCATGGTACTGGAGGTAGATATGAAGGTGAGCTCATTCTATCTCTCTTACCTTCATCTTTAATACCTGAACGTCTTTTTTACAATCACCTAAAATTACAGTGTGCGTTTGACTCGAAAATTAGTATCAAACAAAAATGTATCCGGGAAATAATTGCTGCTTTCAGAATTTTTGCTCATGGTACTTTAATGATTTCAGGGGGTGATTTAATGGAATAGAAAACGGAGAGTTGGAGGGAGTGGTGATTGAATTTTGATGAGGTAAATGAATATTAAATGATTGACCATCTTGTTCAGGGTATATTCAGAGAGGAGGTCTCCAACAGAGGCGATGTTCTTGGCACATGTGTCATACAATATGTGATGTTTCCACCATACACCAAGACCACAAGAGGAAGGTTAGTATGAAAGTTTTACACTATAGGACTTTTACATTATAAATACTTATATATTATTGTACAACAACATTGTATCATATGTGAAACTTGGAAAAGTGCACTGCAAAATGTAAAACCAATCTGTGCAGTCAAATAAATATTCTTTTGTGATTTTTCCAGGCCTTGATAACATCAGTTCATTGTCATTTGAGCTTGTCATGTTTGCTGAAATGTGAAGATGTGGGTTGTGTGTTTTTCAGTATGTCCACAGATCACATAGATGAGGTGTGTTTGTTAAAAAATGACATAACTGTGATGTATCTTGTGTGTATTTGTGTGTAACGGAAGATGACATAACTGAGATGTATCTTGTGTGTATTTGCGTGTAACAGAAGATGACATAACTGAGATGTATCTTGTGTGTATTTGTGTGTAACGAAAGATGACATAGCTGTGATGTATCTTGTGTGTAACAGAAGATGACATAACTGAGATGTATCTTGTGTGTATTTGTGTGTAACAGAAGATGACATAACTGAGATGTATCTTGTGTGTATTTGTGTGTAGCGAAAGATGACATAGCTGTGATGTATGTTGTGTGTATTTGTGTGTAACAGAAGATGACATAACTGAGATGTATCTTGTGTGTATTTGTGTGTAACAGAAGATGACATAGCTGTGATGTATCTTGTGTGTATTTGTGTGTAACAGAAGATGACATAGCTGTGATGTATCGTGTGTGTATTTGTGTGTAACAGAAGATGACATAGCTGTGATATATCTTGTGTGTATTTGTGTGTAACGAAAGATGACATAACTGGAATGTCTGCTGTGACTGTGTGTACTTCTGTGTGACAGAAGATCACATAGTTGAGACATGTGTTCTGTCTATTCCAAAGTTTTCAAAGATGATGTGACTGAGATGTGTGTTGTATGTACTTCTGTGTGACAGACTTCTGTGTGTGACAGAAGATCACATAGATAAGACATGTGTTGTGTCTATTCCAAAGTTTTCAAAGATGTCATAGCTGAGATTTGTGTCGTGTGTATTTCAGTGTGTCAGAAGATGCAATAGATGATATGTGTGTAGTTTGGCATGTCAGAAGATCGACATTGCTGAGATGTATGTTATGTGTATTTCTGTGTGACAAGATGACATAATAAGATGTGTGTTGTGTGTATTCCACTGTGTCCTTAGATCACATAGCTGAGATGCATATTGTGTATATTCCAGTGTGTCAGAAGATGACATAGCTGAGATGTGTATTGTGTATATTTCAGTGTGTCAGAAGATGACATAGACGAGATGGAGACGACAGAGGCAGATGGAGAGTTACAGATCATCACAGAATGTTGGTTAGAGCCTCAGAGTGGTAGCGTAGTGAACAGCTCACCTGAGAGAGCTTATATGGAGGGTCTACAGTTTTACGAACTAGCCAAGAAGGTAGGCCGCTGTTGTTTTATTTTTGTTAATTCTATTTTCAGATATCCTTATCTTTTTTAACCCACCTTCACATTAGAATCCATACATATGAAAAAATAAAATTGATGTGATCTTCCAGTAAATGGTATATGGGGTGGGGAGAAGTCACCTTTTTCCAACCCCAACCATCCATATACCATTTATCCTATCTCCCTAATGTTAAATGACTAGGTCTAACCACCCACCACACATATGCCATAGAACAGGAAAATCACCACCCCATCCCCCCATCCTATGTACTTTTCTCTGGAACAGCCCTAACGCTGCACAACATTGAGCATCAGTTTTACTGAAGTCTATGAAGATGACCTGACAACTGGATTGGGAAAAGCTTTGTGATGATCAGGTGATGTGCTCTCTGGTTCAGACGGTAATTCACATCACACATTGCTTCACTGCACCACTCATGTCCTACACTACAGCAAATAACTTATCCATTCAGTCATGTCCTACACTACAGCAAATAACTTATCCATTCAGTCATGTCCTACACTACAGCAAATAACTTATCCATTCAGTCATGTCCTACACTACAGCAAATAACTTATCCATTCAGTCATGTCCTACACTACAGCAAATAACTTATCCATTCAGTCAAACTGCAGGTATGCTAGTTATGTAAAATGGTAAATGAAAGAGGAATGGAGTTCCACAATATAAGTTTTAACTGTCTCACGGCAGAAAATCTATCATTTGTCCCACTCAAAACTTATCCCACTGTATTAGCTTCGTGGAAGTGAATAATAAATACTAATCAATTTGACAATTTCATCGATTCAGATATGAAATATGATCAAAGAAGTTTAGGGCAAGACTCCATCAGCAAACAAATTTAAATAATATTTCTGGACACGTACTCCAGATTTGTGTTAACAGGAACTTAGCAGTTCTGATCATAGTGCTGTCCTTCTATACATCATGCAGAAGAATTTACCAGCCTGACAGTTAGAAAGCCCACTGGTTTTCTGATGGAATTACTTTAGCATAAACATGTACAGGCTTCATATGCTTCATATGCGTCATAAAATGCTATGTTGATGGACAGTTCATGAAAATCTTAAGAAGAGTTATGTCCCCTGATGTGATTTGTTTCTAGAACTAGTTATCTCCCCTGTTGCGATTGACCATTGTTACTTTCCAAGGTCAGTATTTAGGCTGAAGTTTTTATATACATGTATAGTGGTATAGTGATCTATTGTAACACAGTTTAATAATTGTCACAGATTTTATGGACAGTTAAATTTTTATACATGTATATACATAATGAAATTAACATAACCATTTTGCTGCTGGTCAAAAGCTGGTCTGTAAATCATGCATGATGGTAGTTCATGGTTCACACTTGACCTCAAAATTGTAATCTCCTGATCAGGTCCCCCAATGCCTGACATTGGTCAGTGTTGAGAAGCTGAGGAATCTGGAGGGTTGCTCTAAATTCTGAATCTGTGATGGATCGTGTCAAAATAATATCTTGAATGCATTTTGCAACTTGATATGCAGGCCTGGCCTTTTGAGGAGCGCAATCCCGCTCGCGCTCCATCACGCTCCTAATTTTCTTTTGAGAAGCGTCACTTTTCGCGCACCTCGCCGGCTCGTCAGTCTGTTGTTGTTGTTGTTGTTGTTGTTGTAATACCATCAAGCACTGTTGTTGGGCTGTGCAATAGGAAAAGCTTTTGATATAATGCCTGCCTCACCTCATGACTTCCCAAGAATAGATTCCCAGTCTTTCCCTGCCTTTATTTAATCAAAGTATACTTTAATAAACAAAGTAAAACCTGCAAGCTTTCCCGTTTTTGTGGACGGATGAAAATGCACATGTTACTTTTCTACCTTTTTCACAAAAGAGTTCCAATCAACTCAGGGACAGTCTTTTACTCAACTAACAAGGTGTTAACACACTTGCTCTTCATTATGAGCATTTAGTGGACTATCTATTGACCAAATCTGTATAAATATATTTGTGAACAGCTTATTTCTTTACAAACTTCAACAAAAATATTGTTTTATCATTGCAAAGTATTTTACTTTATCATTGATATAACTTGTGAATAACTGTTTTATACAGAAAAGCAGGGTGCCTGCTACTAAGTTGTAAATTTTCCGTTTCCTATTTAATATAGAAATGCAGCTCTGGAGCTATGCTCCACAAACATTTAAATTTAAATTTATTTATTTTTTATAAAGTACGTGTAAATGAAATTTGTATTACTAGGATATACTACATATCATTACACATTTATTCACTCTCATACAGTATACAAGTAATTTGAAGGGGTTAAATTCCAGGAGAGCGAATCACCCTCCTTGGAAAATTTAGGAGGACTGTTTTTAGCTCTCCATCATTTTTCAAACGGCGAGGCCTGGATATGAATTGTCTAAATCATTTTAACCGTGTAATCTTGTTGCCAGCATCACTGAGATTAACTTATGATGATTATAATTATTCTAACAGGCTGAACTATTTTGAGAAAGGTGAGTTGTCTCACCTTTATTATCAGATCTAGAAAATTTCTGATTTTAGGGTTGTCCGAAGTACACGTATGAAAATAGTTCCAAATTGTTTATTCTTTCTCAGACCAAAATAGTTATCCTTCAGTGGTTGACAGGCTTTGTAGGCCTATATATAGTCAATTAGCATGTATTTGACCCCTTTCCTGTATTAAATAATACTCTGTTAATTGTTTTTCTTCAAGATATCAGATTAATACGCACTAAAGTATGGAAGCCTGCTTTGGTCACTCTTCCTAAGATTGACCTCAGCTCAGAGAAACACAGTTCAGGAGGCAACATGTACATGTGTAAAGAGCTGTCCTGCCATAGCTCTAGGGGCTGTACATGTATCTATGCTGGGTCTAGTTTCTGATGAAGTGGTCAAGCTAAAACTAGGTCATCACATGGACTGGTGTTAGGAATATATGTACAATGTACATGTATGTTGTGAAATTAATGAATCAATTGAAAACTTAGAAATAATACTGATAGAAATGTATCTGACATGTCTGAGAACTGAAACATTCTGAGATGGATATCTTGCCACTTGTTGTTTCATCAGCACTCACGTGTTCTAATACTTTCATTCAGTACCAGTACCGGGTATATGTATAATAGTAGTACCGCTATTTATGGATCAGCTTGGTATTATGGCCAGCTTTTCGTGTGTTTTTTGGGGAGCTTTTTCAAACAAATAGATACTATTTTGAATTGAAACTCTAAGAAAGAAATCTGCTATTCAGGAAGCAGCTATTCTTTTGAGTTTCACTGTCTCCACTATTGCAGCCTGAGTCAATCAATAGTGACAGACTTACTGAAAATGATACTCGGGTATAACAATCAGTTAAAAACTATTTTTCCTGTGAGCCATAAATTACAAATACTAATTTATAAATGGAAGTACAGTGCAATAAAATCTAGATTATGCAAAGAAAAGTTCACTTGCAATGGATCTGTCTCAACCCTCAATCAACACCGTTTATCTTCTGAACCACCTTTCTATATATGCCCATGGGCCTAGTCTTTATTAGTTTACAGTCCCTAATGTTTAGCAGGTGCGATTTACTATACTCGATTTATCACTGTTGGGGAAAGCTCATTGAGAGGCCCTCACCAGAGGATTGGGAGCCCCATCTTGCCTATCAAATATGGCTTTGTTAGACTTGCATGTGTGTCACAGTGACAATTATCCAAGATTGCAGGCTAAATGTAGATACATGTGCACACCCATAATGGTTATCTGTACATGTAGATGTATATTCATTGTTTCCAGAGCAGGGAAGCTGACCAGTCTGAATTATTGTGGAGTTTAGATTGAGGACATGCGTTAGTGTAATTGATCAGGTTGTATATATGTACAAACATGGCTGGAGACGAGTTATAATGATCAGCTGTTCTGGCTTGTCACATTTCATGTTTAGACAGACATTGGCTTCTGTGGTAGCCATGTTATAGAATCTGACACTGTTCCTCACTTCTCAAGCTTGTATAATATATTCTTCTGTACAGGTGTGAATAACTGATCCTGGCAAAGATAGATTATGCTGTAGAATTTTAAACTTGGGCTATTCAAATTGAATTTTGTATTTGCTGTAACACTGCCTACCCATATATATTTGATTGAAAAAAGTTTTGGTTGGCGATAGTTTTATTTTCAGTTTTCCCCTGTCTATACGAGTCAAGCTTCCAGACAGGTGGAGGTGGGCATTAAAGTTTTGGACTTTTCTCTGTCCTCATACTTCGATTATTGAACCCTTTAACTCACATCTGGAGTATGCCTTCACTCTCTGGGGACTGAGCCCCTGCTTCTATCGCCTAAAAAATCCTCACCCCACCCTAGCCCTAGTATATTCCAGGATCATGATATAATTATTGAACTCATTCATTCAGCCCGGGAGTACACCCCACACCCAACCCTAATATATTCCAGGCGCTTACACAATGCTGCGATTATTTAACTCATTCATCCACCCCAGGAGTATGCCGCTAGCTACCCTCTGGAGACGGTGAGACCTCCCTCTTATCTCCTAAGGTAAACCTCGCCCCACCCCCAACCATAATGTATTCCTGGAGCTTACATTATGCTTCAGTTATTGAACCTGCACCAATTCATTCACCCCAGGATGCTTACATCATGCAGCTACAATTTTTTAAGCCATTCAATTCCCCTGAGAGTATGTTCCTACCCCATGCAGACAGATTTTGGGTTGTGCACTGTCGCGATGGTCAACATGGATTGATCTACAGGTGAAGCCACATCTGTAGCCTTATTTGTGCACACACCATTTCACTGTAGTGACTAGTGTCTGGGTTTGGGGCAGCTCTTGCAGGGGTTCGAAACTTTTGTGAATGTGCGGAATTCTGTGAGGAACGAAATTGAATTGAATGCAAAAACAATGATTTTACAGATTGAGCATACCTTTCTAATTTTTTTTTCGTCAATGTTAAAATATTTATTAATGTATTGATTTTGTCAGTAAAGCCAATCATCTTTGCCGCTAGGGCCATTATCATTTTATCACCACTTGCTGGTCGTGCTAGTGCCACAGAAAGTGGGTCACAAATTTTGGAGGGAGTTCAGGGCTGGGAGTTTATAGATTTTGTCCCACCTATCAGAATGTTTCTCTCAGGGGTTAAAAATTATGTCAAATAAAATAATTAGAAGTGAGAAGCCAACCAAAAGGTATCTAATCATACAGAATTACCAAAATATATGCTGATTTACACTGCAAGAACAGCCACAAAACCCATTCACACCCCTGGTTCTTGTCTGCATTAAATTCTCAACACAGCTTATTGAATGACTGCAGTGTGTAATAGACATGTATAGCCACCAAGACAGCTAGCATATTATACACTGTTATAGGGGGTAATAACTGACAGATTGTAGTGTGTGTAAGCTGTCCTAGTTGGTGGAGGCTGTCTATCTGTCTATCAGTAACCTGCCCTGTACTGTCACATGGCTGTCCCTGCGCTGTCAGATGATTGGACCCAAAGTCCCCTCTATAATCTCACTGCTATCAGATTAACTGATAGAATAGTCAGACTGGGTTACATTCTATCTTCAGACTTTAGGCTAGATACTTGGGTTCATCTCGGGTCTTGTGATTTCTCCAATAGATAATAATACTGAATCACTCTGATCAAACGGTACAAAATTCTGAAGTAGTTCATATTTCATGTGATACATGTATCAAAGTTGTCAATTTTCAGTAATTCACATTGTCACAATTTTCTCAGACTGAATGAAACTAATATCGAGATTCACATGCATTTTTTTTCTTTCGAGCAGACCAAATATATTCATCTTTTCTGGCACAACGATGCAGTAGTTTAATACAATTTGCATGAAACCAACAATGTTCTTTGAGTTACTTGAAGATATACGCGAGTCCGCTTTAAACAATAATATTTCCTTCAAATAAAACAAGACACTGACTCAAAGTCTAATAACGTTATTTTGGCATAACTTTGAGAGAGAAATGTGTTAAACCAAAAAAAATTGTTGTTTTTGACTGTTTTTTTTTGGGGCTGCGGGCAATGAAAAGGGTTGACGCGGTGCTAAAAAGCTAATGTGGCAGTGCCTGTGAAACTAGAAATGTATTTTATTCAGTCTTAATATATCAGAATAAACACAGACTTCACTCCAAATTTCACTCTGTATGCAGGATTTTTTTTTACTTCCAGAAAGTGAAATATTAAATCAGCCCTAATTCAAACACCTGATCCTAGGTAAATAAGGAACAAGCTCTAACCTGTTGCCATTCTTGTCAAATACTTTCTGTTCTGTGTTAGCTTTAACTTCTATTGCTGTCATAGTTAGTGTCGTAAATAGTCATAAATTCAGTAATTTACTCCTATGAATGAACACATATACTACTTGCTTCAGCAAGTTCCAGTGGGAGGAATTGAATCTTGTGACCAGTAGCCTTGAGGTCCTACCATGAAGCCAAGAAAAGACTTGGGGCATGTGAAGGGTGAAGACTGAAGTTCATGCCGTAGTGACAAGAATCGCACATCCCCCTAAAGAACCCCTGAAGTTTATACTCAGTACATTATAATCCCTGCCAAAATGATGTATTACCTGGCATATAATTTTCCATGTACACAACAGATTAGGTCACAAACTGAAATCATTGGCAATAGCCAGTGACCGTATTTTCCATTATATATACCTGTATGTGACATTGACGAGGACAGTGCAGTGTACATGTACCTGTATGTAAAAATTCCGTTTTTGCACACCCACAATATCATTGATTATTAGAAGGGGCAATGGCAATCATGAAATTCACTGCCCAGTTTGGTGCCTCATGCTATAAATGGTTTGGCTTGTATCACAAATATTTATAGTGATGTCAATTTGAAAGGATTGCGAAGCAATATTCTTGACAATAAATTGAGTTTTCAGGTGGTACAAGTTTTCAGGTGGTACACATCTTTCACCCTGCAGGGTCATCCACACCTGCCCACTTCCCACTCACATCTGCCCCTCTCTCCCCACCATGACCTGAAGTGAGCCTCACCGATCTCATGCCCTGAGGTACTAAGACCTGCCCCATAACCTCATATATTCTGAAAGCAGATATCCACGTAGTTATGGCCCTTTGTCGTTGATATCAATGTATGCTGTAGTACAGTGTTGTCCAGGCTGTATCTCCTTTATTATTTGAAGAAGTTCAAAATGTTTGTGGTAGATTTTTGGTGTTAGGTAGATGTGCACTGTCAGGGTTTTTTAAACTGGATCGATGTTTTCTTCCAGAGCTATGTCCCTTTATCATTAAGATCACTGAAGGCTTGTCTGGTCGGTTACTATTTGATGGACCACTTCAAAACTGTCATGGCAGAAGTACCTTCCACTATTTGCATATGTGTACTATAAGGCGTTTTCACCTGTTTCGATGATATCTCACAGAGTTATGGCCCGTTATCATAAACATCAATAAATACCATTACTTCAGGTCCGGGCTGTATCTCCCTCATTAATTGGTTAAGAAATTTTAAATTTTCGTAGTAGATGCTTACTATCATGTAGGTGTACACTGTCAGATTTGTTATCCATTTAATGATTTTCGACATAGTTCTGACACTTTATTATTATTATTTTCCGGACTATGTAGCTGTGAGGGGCGGTGGGGTGGGGGCATACATCCAAGCAATCTTAAATTCTGTTCTGGGTTGTATTATTCCATCAATTTTCCAATTTAATTTCACGCAAACATTTTCGGGTGAGATATTCATTAATCATTAATCATTTGAGAACTGTACTATTTCCATAGAACTATAAGTTAGCTAAGTTTAACCCATGCTATTTCTGGAAAAGATAGTCCTGGAAGTCACAGCAGATTTCTAGTAACTGGCAGAAGCTCAAGCTCTGTGAGAGTTGACAAGTCTGCAGGAGTTTAAACTGCCTGATTTCAGGGAGCGGCTGCAGTAGAATTTTCATAAGTATCTTAAATCAGTTGTAGCCTAATACAGATCGAGCTGATGGTCACATTGTGTCGGCCCACATGTACTTGTGACAGATATAACCCATGACAGTAACCTTATGATGTCTGTACAAAGTTCTATAATCCTGGCAGGCTCTATGTGCAGACTGTCACCTGTATGCTCTGTTTATCTTCATTAATTCCTGTGTTATCTCAGGCCCTGCAATCATGGCAATGTTACTGATTATACTGGCTTATCCTAGGCTGTTTATAAGCCATGAACATTACACTCTTATCATAATTTGATGAGCCACTATCAGGACTACATTTGTATTTTGTTCAAGTTCTCACTGATAAGATGGCCTACCTAATGAGCCTGAAGCTATGTGATCTTAAAAATCATAGCGACCCCTCCCCCCACCTTTCTCACAAATACTAGAATTTTGATAATTCATGTACAAATAACCATGGCACTGATCTATATTACCATCTTCAACTATTTCCAACTACTTATACAGGAAACAATCATCAGGATTGCTGTTGTTTGAATGGGAGTTTGTTTTCATGTAATAGTTGGATTATGTCATTCAGCACTGACATTTGACAGGTCCAGTGTACTGTGTATGCCATCAAGGTATTTCACAGGTCCAGTGTACTGTGTATGCCATCAAGGTATTTCACAGGTCCAGTGTACTGTGTATGCCATCAAGGTATTTCGCAGGTCCAGTGTACTGTGTATGCCATCAAGGTATTTCACAGGTCCAGTGTACTGTGTATGCCATCAAGGTATTTCACTGACTGTTTGTCCTATTATCATATACCCATCACGAGATGAATTTGTATTATGCCATAGCGTCTGTCGTCCATCTGTCTCCTACCATCTGTCATCCATACCGTCTGGCGTCTGTCTCATACTGTCTGTCGTTCATCTGTCTCATACCGTCTATCCATCTGTCTCATACCACCTGTTGTCCATCTGCCTCATACAGTTTGTCATCCATTTGTCTCATATCGATCCATCTGTCTCATATCTATCCATCTGTCTCATATCGCTGTCATCCATCTGTATATCATAGAGAAAGTTAGATCTCAGCTATCAGTGATTTGAAGGGACTAGGTTGCAGGGGGTGGCGTAGCTGTAATATCCTGTGCCCAATCCACTCTGTTTGATGAGATTCATGCTAACAATTACTGTGCAATGTTTTTTCTATCCCAAATGCGATCAGAGTGGAGTGACAGTAGGAGACCTGTATACAATCTGATCCCATAAAAATACTCTTATCCTCAAATGTCAATTCTTAAAGTATTAGTAACCTCTGTTTGTCCATTTGTTTGTTTGCTGGTCCAAGCTTCTGTCAACACAACCAGTTGGTTTATAAGCAGCAGACATCATTTCCATTACATCATTCCATCAGTGACATAGTATTCAGACATCACCGGGCCTTCCTGTAATTACAAGATATCAATTTGTTCAAACTATTAATTTCTGTCATAGGAGTAAATAGCTTTAACGCCATTCAAACTCCCAATTAAAAAATATACATAATTGTACACAAGATTTGCAAATATTTTCACCTACATAAATGAATAATTAACTAATCAGGTAATGATATTCTTAATGAGAAGAGTAATGATTAGAACAGTCCCTCAAATGGTATATCTAATAAATAGGATAACTATAGCACAGGTAAAACACGGGAGTTTGTATTACCTAACAGTATGTGAAATCTTGACCCCTGAACCCTCCAACATGCTGTGATACATGTATGGTAATAGGTCTAGATTATTATTATTATACCCCCCGTACACGTAGTGTAGGGGCGGTATACTGGTTTCAGCTTGTCCGTCCGTCCGTCTGTACGTCCGTCCGTCCGTACATCCGTCCGTCCGTCCGTACATCCGTCCGTCCGTACGTCAGTCCGTCTGTACGTCCGTCCGTCCGTAACATTTGGTTTCCGGAGCATAACTTGACAACCGCTACTTGGATTCCTCTCAAATTTGGTATGCAGCTACTATAACACGAGACCTCGCTTGGGATTGCATTTGGCGCATGTGCGTCTACAGGTGGCGCCACCTAGGGTCAAAACTTTCTCATTGGCCCGTAACATTTCGTTTCCGGAGCATAACTTGACAACCGCTACTTGGATTCTTCTTAAATTTGGTATGCAGCTACCATACCATGAGACCTTGCATGGGATTGCGTTTGGCGCATGTGAGTCTACAGGTGGCGCCCTCCGTCCATCCGTACCAACGTCCGTCCGTCCGTAACATTTGGTTTCCGGAGCTTAACTTGAGAACCGCTACTTGGATTCCTCTCAAATTTGGTATGCAGCTACCATACCATGAGACCTCTCTTGGGATTGCGTTTGGCGCATGTGCGTCCACAGGTGGTGCCACCTATGGTCAAAACTTTCTCTTCGGCCCGTAACATTTCGTTTCCGGAGCATAACTTGACAACCGCTACTTGGATTCCTTTCAAATTTGGTATGCAGCTACCATACCATGAGACCTTGCATGGGATTGCTTTTGGAGCATGCGAGTCTACAGGTGGCGCCACCTAGGGTAAAAACTTTCTCGTCGGTCCGTAACATTTCGTTTCCGGAGCATAACTTGACAACAGCTAATAGGATTCTTCTCAAATTCTGTATCTAGCTACCATACCATGAGACCTTGTTTGGGATTGCGTTTTGCGCGTTTATGTGTACAGGTGTCGCCACCTAGGGTCAAAGCTTTCTCGTTGGTCTGTAACATTTGGTTTTCCGGAGTATAACTTGACAACCACTACTTGGATTCCTCTCAAATTTGGTATGCAGCTACCATACCATGAGACCTCACTTGGGATTACGTTTGGCGCTCCAGAGGGTGAAAACTTTTAGTCTGCAGTAGGATCTCTATAAGAAGATAATGGCGCAACAATAGCAGGTTTGATTTGATAATAAATACCAACATTGTTTATAAATGTTTAATTTTCAGAACAATCCATCAAACTCCTCTGTGTATCATCACGACACATGCGTAGACAATCTGTTAACCGCAGTCGCGATCGAGCGAGGTCTCCTTGTCAACTAATTACATACCGTGCCGCCACCAAACGCAATCTAAGTGAACTTACCTGTAAACAACTATAACATGTATAGTTATATTCTCCTACAAACATTCGTTAATTTCTATCAAATGTGCATTCGGGGGGTATCTTGTAAGCATGCTTACTGATCATTTCCACCACCACCCGATGCAATCTCATTCAACTTACTCGTGAAATGTTAACCACCAACATGTATCTATGCCTTACGGGGGGTATCTTGTAAGCAGCCTTACTGATCATTTTCAACAAATGTGTGCATCCCTCAGACTATGCTCTAGTTATTCAAGGAATCACTGTAATCGATATCTTTCAAAGGGTTAGAGTTAGGCATACACTGCCCTACTGAAAATCAGACCAAAATCTCCGTGAAATTTCAGTGGAATTTCGGCAAAATTTCATTGAAATAACAGTGAAAGAAAAGGTAGAAATATCAGTGAAATATCAGTGAAATTTCTATTAAATTTCTGTGAGATCTCAGTGATTTCGACCAAAATTTCAGTGAAATTTCAGTGGAATTTCATTGAAATAACACTGAAAGAAAAGGTAGAAATTCAGTGAAATTTCAGTGGAATTTCATTGAAATAACACTGAAAGAAAAGGTAGAAATTCAGTGAAATTTCAGTGGAATTTCATTGAAATAACACTGAAAGAAAAGGTAGAAATTCAGTGAAATTTCAGTGAAATTTCTGTGGGATCTCAGCAAAATTTCAACACAATAATAAAAGATCAAAATGTGATCGAAATTTCAGTGAGATTTCAGTGAAATAACAGTGATGACTGAAAGGTGAAATTTCAGTGCAAGGATATTCTTCAAAATTCCAGCTAAATGTCAAAAAGACACCAGGAATTGAGACTCTTACAAGAAAATGTTTATACATGTCATATTACAGCCAATAAATAACTAATTAATTACTTTTGTAAGACCACATCAACAGCAGAACAAGAAATAATTAAGATATAGTTTTGCAGGGCTTCGTGTTTAGAATTAAGTACGCGAGCTAAAAATAGCCTACGTCAAAATATTTAGGAGAGGGTATTTGAAAGTCAGGCGAGTGGTTGCAATATAATACAATATAAAATATGACAGTTTACGTGAGCTAAAAATGACTCTTGTGACATGAATTTACGTGAGTGTTTGCGTGCAGGTGAGCTATCACTCACGCTAAACACGAAGCCCTGGTTTTGTCATTTTTTGCAATATTTATTTCACAAAAATTAAATTATTCACACTTTTGAATTTTATTAAAAAGGTCAGAAAAGCAATTAAATAAAAAGTTCATCTCATGATTTGGGAAGAATATCAATTATGAAGAAAACAAAACTCTTGACTAATCTGCATAACGAGCATGTTGCATTTGTGTTTGTTTTGCAAGTGCCAACGGAGACCAAACACAAACGGATCTTACTGAACCTGATTGTTGTTGATAACGAACTTGGATCAAGTGGGATAAAACATGATGAAAGACAAAACCACAAAACTTTATTGATTAACACTTGAAATACATTGTACGTGAACGCAAATTACTTACCAGATGTGTTGTTGTTGTTCTGAAAGCACATCTGACAGTCGTGTGACCAATTTTACTGCATTTTTTAGTCTTCGTTAAAAACTAAATCAACTCCAATTGACTTTGTTATAAAAAAGTGTCCATTTATGACATAGATAATCCTTGCAGAAACACACACAAAAAAACGAAACCCGGTCAATAACCGAAACAGCGAAAATCGTGGTCTGAAATTGGCGGTTATCGCAGCACGAGACATCTCCGCAGAAGGAGAGCGGGACGTCCGTCGATTGGTCCATATCTTCCCAGCAAAAACTCTCAGCACATCTATCAGAATAGCAGAACATTTACCAAAAGATCATCCGCGTCGTTGATAGTTCATAATACAGCAGTAGTATTCTGTTTCTGACCTCTTCCACCAACAGATATCAAGTACTTCGTGAATTTGTTGGAAGTTCAACATCTCGCGCACAGGTACTTCTATCTACCGTCGCGAGTTGAAAATAATCTTGCAACAACAACAACAAGACATGCAAAATATCGAAGCGCCACCTGCAGGTAAGGCAACTCCTGTGAGAATATCCGTGGGAAAATGTTTTAGAAACTGAATATTTCCTATTACTTTTTCCAATTGAAGGACATTACTCCAAAGAATAACAAAAAAAAAATGTATGTATGTTTTTTAATGATAGTGGAATAATTTTACTAAGTTAATTTATTTAGATTTCATAATTTTAATTTTATTTTCTTAAAAAAAAAACAAAAAAAAAGAAAACAAAAAAAAATGCAGTTGTTCTTTATACATTATAAATTGATTATTTCTAAATGAACGCTTGTAAGCAAAACATTGTGCAATTATAATTTTGATAAAGTTTGCTTTCTACATTCAATTGCAACTTCCATTTTTGGTAAAAATACTTCGTGTATATAGCAGATGGTCACAAAATACGAAGAAAATGGTCCTTATTTATTTTCTTCATTCTTGTCTTTATATCACTATTCATCGAGATCACTTTTTTTCTGTATATGTTGTTTCATGCTTTTCAGTGAGATTTGTAGTGAAATTGAAGTGACCGATTTCACAGAATTTTCAGTGGGATTAAACTGGCAGATGAGATTTCACTGAAATTTCATCGAAATTTCATTGAAATTTGATGAAATCACTGAAATAATGCGATATTTGGTCTTTTCACCAAATTTCACTGAAATTTTGGTCTGATTTTCAGTAGGGTGGGCTGTTGTTGTGATTTGGCATTTAACAATTATTTTGGTTCAGTCGGCCCACTGAACAGTTTAGTAATTTTACTGATACACTTTCGTGTTCTGCATTCCCCCTGTTTGCCAACACGAGGCAGATTCAACCATATTCTAGGAATATGACATCTTTCATGTTGTCTTTTCTGCTCTCTCTGATGAGTTTCTTAGCTAACGATTTGCAGAATCATTCCATTTCTGCTCATGTGTCACTGAACTGTGGTCATATTGAACTCATAATTATCTGGTGAACTCCCTCTCAATTTTAATTTCCATTGATTTCATATGTGCATGTTTTTTTGGTTAATTTCACTGGTTAAAACATTACTCACTGTACAGTATGTTTGACTGGTTGATTATTTTTCAATGTTCTGTAAAAGTTTTATATACCCTTGGAACCTGTTGTAAATTACCATTCCTGACAATGACATGAATGAATATATGTCAAAATATAGATCCACAAAATGCTTCACGCTCCTCCTGCAGTATAAGATATTACAAGTTTTCGTATGCACTGATTAACTCGGCATAGTACAGGAGGAAAGTGACTGAAAATATTAGTGAAAATCCTTTTCGCCAGTCACTTTCCTCCTGTATTAAGATATTACATGTATCCACTTTTCACTTTACTCAAGACCGACCCCTATCCCACAAATATATATATATAATGATTCATCCCACATATATATGCAACTGGTGATGGACCAGAAGCCTATGGAAGGTGACTGACCTGACCCATTTCTGTCAAGGTCAAATGTATTTCCAGTGACTTGATTGGCTGAGGCTGATTGTTACTCATTCCTTGCCTGAATAGTACTTCAGACTAGCTCACTGTACCTAGGTGTTTTCTCTTTTGCATCCTTTGTCTATGTCATTGTAAAATGGTATTCTATAAATTGGTGTTATATGTGTTGTTAATTTTCCCCCAAAAATCTTATTTTTAAACACTGATTATAATTACATGTATTCATATATCATGGAAGGGGAGGGAAACCCCTGCAATTTATCGGAGATCATAAAAAATCCTATCTAATATAGGTCTATCTTTTTGGGTTCAGAGCAGACAAGATGACTGTCACAATAGGAAGCTATGTACATTTGGGATTTGAGAGGGTCAAATGTTGTTCGGTGTAATCTTCAGCAGAAAAAAGAGCTTTTGATAAATCTGAGATAATGGAAAAATGAGCTTGAGACTGTGAGATAAAACTTGATCATTGAACAAGCGAAGGCTAGTGAATGATAAACCTGACAATCCTAACATGATCTGCTCCCTTGTTACTTGGTGAACATGTTCTGATATGCTCTATACCAGAGTCCATGTTAGCTTGATTAATTGGGAAACATGAAAATGCTTAACCACTTGTACCTTATACATATATACTTGTACCTTATACATATACTTGTACTCTAACACGGGTCTGTCTCCGTGTATATATCTTAAATTGTATGCCAGTGTTCCTTGTTCAAGTAATGTTTGTGAACTGGGTCTGAGGGTTATAGGATATGGCTGGAGCTAGCTAGGGCACAGAGGTAGAGGCTGTTCTAGAGGAATCTTTGGAATACTGTCTGAAGATCAATCTTCAGCCCTTGAGCTTCTCTAACATTGATTTCCAGAATTTATCTTGTAATCAGTTTACAAGTTCCTACAAGTTTTGAATTTGTGGATGATGTAGGAGTGGGTGAGGGGGAAAGATGTGGATGTGTGTGGGGGGAGGGGAATATGGGGAGGGGATCATAATCACCAGCATGTTAGTTTGTAATTTCTACAAAATCTCTTCAGCTGAAACATCACTCATCCCACAAACCTTTTGGTGGTTCTATCACTTCTATCATATGCAATGGACCTCTTTTTGTCGCTTGGCACACTGTTTAAGCCTTTAAGGCTAGTTAACTTTTGACGTCATTGACATCCTACGAGGTGTATGGCAAGCCAAAGTGCTTTTTATTCGAGAATTTCCGATATCGGAATTAAAAATTCCGATATCGGAAATTCATGACCTTCAATTTCTGATATCGGAAATTGAATTCTCGTTATCGAAAATTCCATTTTCTGATATCAGAAATTGCAATTCCCGATATATCGGAAATTAGAATTTTCGATATCGGAAATTGAATTTTCGATATCGGGAATTGCAATTTCCGATATCGGAAATACGGGGACAATTCCCGATATTGGAAATTCAATTTCTGATATCACATCAGAAATTGTCACTGAATTTCCGAAATCGGAAATTGCAACTCTAGGTTTTGTAAAGCTTCCAGAGCTTTCATTTCCGATATCGGAAATTCGGTGACAATTTCCGATATGGGAAATTGAATTCCCGATATGGGAAATTCTTTTTCCGATATCGGAAATTGTCACTGAATTTCCGATATTGGAAATTCTAATTCCCGATATCGGAAATTCTATTTGCGATATCAGAAATTAGAATTTCCGATATCAGGAATTCAATTTCCGATTTCCGATATCGGAAATTCGGGATAAAAAGCACTTTGGCTTGCCATAGAGGTGAACATGAAGGACATCACAGCAAAACACTGCAAATTTTCCCAATTATTTAAGTGGCAAACAATGCACCCAACAATGAAATGTTATACAGAATCCAAATATACTACTCCATGTGAATAACTTTTCCAAAGTTTGGGTAATCTGTTGTGAAACAAAAAAGTTATTTTGGAAGTACTGTGATGTCTGTGATGACTGTGATGCCGGGGCCCTCAAACATGCTTCTGGTCTAGTCTGGCTTGTAAAGTCATCTGTCCAGAAATATCCCCGTCTGTGGTATATTGTATTATTAGATTCGATAAACAGAGCCCCATCTTCCCTCCACTGAGTATTACACCCAGCAGCATGACAGTTACCATCATTCCTATGTCTGCAAACCTGACAAATTTACATGATTACGAAGCACAATTGGCAGCTTTTGCCCCGCTTGCTGTAAAAGATGTCATTCCACATACTCAGCCACAGTGCCATGTGTGTAAAGTGATTCATTGTTAATCCTGGGATTGTACTCTCTCTCCCACAGAGTCCTGTTAATCCTGGAAATGTACCTTCTCTCCCACAGAGCCATGTTAATCCTGGAAATGTACCCTCTCTCCCACAGAGCCATGTTAATCCTGGAAATGTACATGTACCATTTCTCCCACGGAGCCATGTTAATCCTGATAATGTACCCTCTCTCCCACATAGCCATGCTAATCCTGGAAATGTACCCTCTTTCCCACATAGCCTGGAAATGTACCATATCTCCCACGGAGCCATGTTAATCCTGATAATGTACCCTCTCTCCCACATAGCCATGCTAATCCTGGAAATGTACTATCCCACATAGCCATGTTATTCCTGGAAATGTAACCTGTCTCCCATAGAGCCATGTTAATCCTGAGAATGTACCCTCTAGCCATGTTAATCCTGGGAATGTACCCTCTCTCCCACAGAGCCATGTTAATCCTGGGAATGTACCCTTTCTCCCACAGGGTCATGTTAATCCTGGGAATGCACCCTCTCTCCCACAGAGCCATGTTAATCCAGGGAATGTACCCTCTCTCTCACAGAGCCATGTTAATCCTGGAAATGTCCCCTCTCTCCCAATGAGCTATGTTAATAGTGAATCCTGTAATGTACCCTTCCTCCCACAGAGCCATGTTAATCCTGAGAATGTACCATCTCTCCCACAGAGCCATGTTAATCCTGGGAATGTACTCTCTCTCCCACAGAGCCATGTTAATCCTGAGAATGTATCCTCTCTCCCACAGAGCCATGTTAATACTGGGAATGTACCCTCTCTCCCATAGAGCCATGTTAATCCTGGAAATGTACCCTCTCTCCCACATAGCCATGTTAATCCTGATAATGTACTCTCTCTCCCACAGAGTCATGTTCATCCTGGGAATGTACCATCTTTCTCACATAGCCATGTTAATCCTGGGAATGTACCCTCTCCCGAAGAGAGCCTTGTTAGTCCTGGGAATGTACCCTTTCTCCCACAGAGCCATCTTAATCCAAGGAATGTACCCTCTCTCTCACAGAGCCATGTTAATCCTGAGAATGTACTCTATCTCCCACAGAGCCATTTTAATCCTGGGAATGTGCCCTCTTCCCCGCAGATCCATTTTAATCCTGGGGATGTACCTTCTCTTCCACATTGCCATGTTAATTGTGAATCCTGTAATGTACCCTCCCTCCCACAGAGCCAAGTTAATCCTGGAAATGTACCCTCTCCCCCACGGCCCATGTTAATCCTGGGAGTGTACCCTTTCTCTCACGGAACCATGTTAATTCTGGGATGTAACCACTCTCCCACAGAGCCATGTTGATCCTGGCAATGTAATCTCCCCTCCCCACCACATACACACAGAGCCATGTTATTCCTGGGAATGTACCTTCCTTCCCACAGAGCCATGTTTATCGTGGGACTGTACCCTCTCTCCCATAGAGCCATGTTAATCCTGAAAATGTACCCTCTCTCCCACATAACCATGTGAATCCTGATAATGTACTCTCTCTCCCACAGAGCCATGTTCATCCTGGGAATGTACCATCTTTTTCACATAGCCATGTTAATCCTGGGAATGTACACTCTCCCCAAGAGAGCCATGTTAGTCCTGGGAATGTACCCTTTCTCCCACAGAGCCATGTTAATTCTGGGATGTACTCTCTTTCCCACAGAGCCATCTTAATCCAGGGAATGTACCCTCTCTCTCACGGAACCATGTTAATTCTGGGATGTAACCACTCTCCCACAGAGCCATGTTAATCCTGGAAATGTACCCTCTCTCCCACAGAACCTTGTTAATCCAGGGAATGTACCCTCTCTGCCACAGAGCCATGTTAATCCTGGGAATGTATCCACTCTCCCACAGAGCCATGTTAATCTTGGGGATGTACCCTCTCTCCCACAGAGCCATGTTAATCCTGGAAATGTACCCTCTCCCCCACAGAACCATGTTAATCCTGGAAATGTACCATATCTCCCACAGAGCCATGTTAATCTTGGGGATGTACCTTCTCTCCCACAGAGACATGTTAATTGTGAATCCTGTAATGTACTCTCCCTCCCGCAGAGCCATGTAACTCCTGATAATGTACCCTCTCTCCCACAGAGCCATGTTAATCCTGGAAAATTACCCTCCCCCCCACAGAGCCATGTTAATCTTGGGGATGTACCCTCTCTCCCACAGAGCCATGTTATTTGTTAATCCTGTAATGTACTCTCCCTCCCACAGAGCCATGTAACTCCTGATAATGCACCCTCTCTCCCACAGAGCCATGTTGATCCTGGGAATGTAATCTTCCCCCCCACACACAGAGCCATGTTATTCCTGCATGGGAATGTACCTACTTTCCCACAGAGTCCTGTTAATCCAGGGAATGTACTCTCTCTCCCACAGAGCCATGTTAATCCTTGGAATGTACCCTCTCTCCCACAGAGCCATGTTAATCCTTGGAATGTACCCTCTCTCCCACAGAGCCATGTTACTCCTGGTAATGTATCCTCTCTCCCACAGAGCCATGTTAATCCAGGGAATGTATCCTCTCTCCCACAGAGCCATGTTCATCCTTGGAATGTACCCTCTCTCCCACAGAGCCATGTTAATCCTTGGAATGTACCCTCTGTCCCACAGAGCCATGTTAATCCTAGGAATGTACCTTCTCTCCCACAGTGCCATCTTTATCCTGTGGATGTACGGGTCCTCTCTCTCATATAGCCATGTTAATCCTAGGAATGTACCCTCTCTCCCACAGAGCCATGTTAATACTGGGAATGTACCCTCTCTCCCACAGAGCCATGTTAATCCACGGGATATACCCTCTCTCCCACAGATCCATGATAATCCTAGGAATATACCCTCTCTCCCACAGGGCCATGTTGCACAAATTCGAATAAATAACAAAGAAAAGAGAATGGGTTGGAAATTCGCGCAATATTTGATAGCTTAATTTCTGTTGTTGTTCTGATCTCATCATCTTTGATTTGTAACATAAATTGAACATGAAATAATTATTAATCATTGATAGTTAAATGGTTGAAAGTTTGAGATATGTATGCTGTGAGCTATTGTTTGAGATATGGATGCTGTGAGATATTGTTTGAGATATGTATGCTGTGAGCTATTGTTTGAGATATGTATGCTGTGAGCTATTGTTTGAGATATGTATGCTGTGAGATATTGTTTGAGATATGTATGCTGTGAGATATTGTTTGAGATATGTATGCTGTGAGCTATTGTTTGAGATATGTATGCTGTGAGATCATAAAGTGTCTGATCATCAGGCATGTTATAGCTTGGAAAAGAATTGATGTTGTATAATGATAGATGTGATATTGAATGTACCTTGATGTGTCCGCTATCCTCTATCATGTGTGTATTGTTCAACCAGTTTCACTTCACATGGGAGATACTTATATGATAACATATATAATAACAAAGAAAAGAGAATGGGTTGGAAATTCGCGCAATATTTGATAGCTTAATTTCTGTTGTTGTTCTGATCTCATCATCTTTGATTTGTAACATAAATTGAACATGAAATAATTATTAATCATTGATAGTTAAATGGTTGAAAGTTTGAGATATGTATGCTGTGAGCTATTGTTTGAGATATGGATGCTGTGAGATATTGTTTGAGATATGTATGCTGTGAGCTATTGTTTGAGATATGTATGCTGTGAGCTATTGTTTGAGATATGTATGCTGTGAGATATTGTTTGAGATATGTATGCTGTGAGATATTGTTTGAGATATGTATGCTGTGAGCTATTGTTTGAGATATGTATGCTGTGAGATATTGTTTGAGATATGTATGCTGTGAGATATTGTTTGAGATATGTATGCTGTGAGATATTGTTTGAGATATGTATGCTGTGAGATATTGTTTGGGATATGTATGCTGTGAGATCATAAAGTGTCTGATCATCAGGCATGTTATAGCTTGGAAAAGAATTGATGTTGTATAATGATAGATGTGATATTGAATGTACCTTGATGTGTCCGCTATCCTCTATCATGTGTGTATTGTTCAACCAGTTTCACTTCACATGGGAGATACTTATATGATAACATATATAGTTGATCGTGATTACATGATAACCTTATAACTGCCACATGAGAAGTGCATGTAATTATGTCTGAGTTGATGGATAGTGAAGTCCCTGTTGTTGCACCTGAACAGAATATTTGTTCAGCAACACCAGAGGAGAGATGTCCAAGAAACTCGTTATAGAGCAGCACAGGTAATATAGCTGGATGACTTTAAGCCGAACATTGGGGCTATGGACAACACAGATCGTCCTGAGCCACAGCAAGGGAAGCAGTCGAGCCAGATTTTATTCTTTCGTTGCCATCAATCTCTGGACAGGAACTTCAGTGTTTCCACGGAATCTTGATAATTCTAATATTAGATTGGAACATTGTGTGCATGCATATAGAGGTTGAATATTGCTTCAGTGTACGTGGTGTTGGTGTCTGGATATGGAACATCATTATCCAAGCATAACAGCCAGGTATTTCTATTAGAATAGTAAGAGGAGTTGTGAAGTTAAGTTACATCATAGTGTCCTGTAGATGTGCACTGTTATATGTTTTTGCTCAAATTCTGGGTTTTGTATTGTATTGTCGTCTTCCCTAATGTGTCATCAACAGTTTGCTTGTCAGTCAATTGGGTAGGATTTTCACACTTTTATGGTACAGTAAAAAACCTCAAGCAGAGGAGGATATTTTTTAGATGTAGACTTTAAGTGATCAAACTGATTTGAATGAGAATGTGAACTGTACATTAAAACTACAGCACTCCAAATAAGAAGTTTATCCTGCAGTTAGGTGGTGGTCAGATGTATTAGAAACTGATCATAATTAGAGGTAACTGTAGGCTATTGAATAGTAATAGTGTACACACTTAAGTTCTTCGCCGGTGACTATATCTTTACTGTAGTGGTTCCGGAGTGGACACACAACCACTGACGGTCCATTCTGGTACCGAAGTGGTGACTTAGTCACCACTATGGTACCATACTCGTTGCTCTGAACATAACATTTTCACCGGCAGAGAACTCATACAGATGTTCCTAGTTTACAGCTTGAGTTGAAGTCATTTATGATAAATTTGTCCATTGATATCACTTTCAACGACAAGAAGTCACAAACATATTCTGTCTTCTGAGTTCAAATCTCAAGCTTGTATATATGTGTATTGGCCATGTTGAAATATTGGGTGTGATATAATTCATGTCAATTACACATGTATCCAAAGCTCATTACTTAATCATGTTAACCTATATACAGTATATAAAATTTGTTTTATCTCCAGCTGTTGTCTTAATTGTTTTATTAAGGAAAGGGGGAAGGATAGAATTGGTTAGAATATATTAACTCTGCAGTTTCTTTGAGAAAACTATACCACCTGCAGGTAGCATCTCAAAAGTTGGAATTTTAGTGGATTTAAAATGGCATATCCTTTCAAGCTATTTTGCCTTTCTTCTTTTCTCTTTTTTTTTTGGACAAAATTTGATGATATCAACCTGGGATATGTTTAGTTAATCTATGACATGTGCAGATGTAGTTATTGTAAAGACTTCCCTCAAAGTTTGTGTCACCCACTGATCACAAGGATCAGCACATGTATCAGGTCCCATGAGCCTGGTGAGAGATGGGGTGTGACAGGGGGGTGTGGCACCCATGTGGCCGGCCTGTTCAGGTACAGCATACCCCAGCATGTCTGGACTGGCCAGGGACCCTTGTGCTGGGCTTAACCCCCTGAAGTGGTCTGTTCACTTAGCTTGTGACCAGTGTATGAATGTCACCCTAGTTAACCTGCTAGTACAACTCTAGCTGATATTGATCCAGATGTTTACTTTACTCCCCAATTTATTTCTTTATGATAACTGATAGGACTATCTCTTATCATACCTTGAACCAGTAGACTTTGGACCTCTGGGTACTCCGCATTCTCGCTTGAAGGGTGGACAGCTAGGCATAGGTCAGCCATGAACTTCATTCGAATAAATAGTTTTGTCTAATTTTAATTGGAAATGTAAAATTTGAGCTTGAAGATCAGAATGATGAAGCATGAATCTCGAAGAAAAAACCCATCCTCATCTTGAACCACAAGCATTTCATCACAAGCACCATCTGTAACCCCTGCTTGTAAGAAATGGACTCACCTGTGAGAGGTCAAAGTGCAAACTCTAGAGTAAATTGGCTGACAGGTATGGGGTCCATATAAGTGCTTCACCGCCCCTACCTTAGCACTTGTCATGGACATGACTCTAGAGCGGACTTCCTCCAGAATTTACGATCTGCATGGCTAAGGCAGTTCCACCCCTTTTTAGGGAAGAAGTTATTTCTTTAATGCATTGGTGACGGCAAATTTTCGGCTTTAATTTTTTAACAAAAATGTGTTGCTTTGGAACGGACATTCGGATTTCAAACAGAATTGTATCGCTAAACTTCAGATTTGTGAACTAAATGGAGCAGAAGTACCCAGATGCCTTAGATTCACTGTGAATCAGCAGTTTCCGGACAATTTGAGGTCGGTAAACTAAACTTCAAGTGAGTGAATATCTCACCACACCTGCTTGAGTAAGAATGTGTTTCCATGCTGTTACCCTTCAACTGCGAGACTACTGAGGGTCCATACCATTATGCAGCTAGACTGGTCAGCGTTTCTCTGTGAGTTGGAAGATTCGGTCTCGACAGATTGTTATTGAACCATTGCCAGATCTAACTCTTCCAGCTCATGGGGAAATGCTTATTAATCAAACCGACACCATCATGGGGGAAATACTCCTTTATCACACCTGGACTGGCAAGTATAGCTTATCCAAGATGGCTGCCATTTCTAAAACTTTACTGGCCTTGTGCCATGTTCACAGACCTAATATTATTTTCAAACATTCATTCTTTGTCATAACGTCCATATTCCTGAGTTATATCAAACCTACTATTTTTAGGGTGTTTAGACTGGAGGCATTAAATGGTTAATATATTTGTTGTTGATCAGGGTTATATGCCATATTTGCTGCATTTTCTGTGCTCAAATTATTAGAGGAATTACCTAATATGTATGAACAAAAAGATACAATATAAAACTTATCTACTGAGATTATATATCTCAATCATTGATTATCCAGCCAGTATATTGAATCAATCATTGATACTGATTTGAGATGAAGACAAACTACAATGTATGCTGGCTTATCTTGTGTATCTGGTCATATTGGAATTGTATACTTATCATTGTATAGGATACATGCACAGTTTACTGATTCCACAGAACTTTTGTTTCACTTCTATTCTATTCTATTCTATTTTACTGCTTGTTGGGTAATTGTGTTTACTGATTGCAAGGAAAAGTTTTATTTCACCATGATTTCACTAGCTGCAGGGAAATTGCTTCAGGAAATGTTTACTGAACCTAGGGAAATTCAACTTCATACTGATCGTTGACGACTTTGTATTTGATTGGTTTTCGGGTATTTGTATTTTACTGCTTGTAGGGTATTTGTATTTTACTGGTTGTAGAGTATTTGTATTTTACTGGTTGTAGGTTTTTTTTTTTATTTTACTGGATGTAGGGTATTTGTATTTTACTGGATGTAGGGTATTTGTATTTTACTGGATGTTGGGTACTGGTATAGGGCATAAATAATTCAATCTCTGAAGAATAGTGTCTATATGACAACATGACTTCGTTGATGGGGAAATAACTGGTGGAGAAGTCCTTATATACTACTAGCAGACAAGATAAGAATCTATGGAAAACTGATGTAAAAACCAGATTTCTGATGATTTCATTTTCAAATTGAGTACATGTCTAGACAGTATACCTGTGTGTATATTGTTAAGTTGAAGTTACTTACTAGGTGTATATTTCTGCTCCTGTGTGTTGAATAGTTTGAGCAGGTATAGACTGAGGTGATAATATTTCTGTGTATGACTATAGTGACTATAATATGTGGACAGGACTGGGTTATCATTTGACAATGGTATGTATACTCAGGCCTGCAGACGACGCTGGGCAAACATGGGCTATAGCATGACCACCAATAGGACTGACAGGCTAAGATAGTTGGATAGTCTGACACCACGTCTCCATTTCACAGGACTGGTGTGGAGAATTAAACAGATGTCCTAATCCTCGCGTTGTTCCTGCTACAACAAGACAGATAATCAGGGTTTGGTGTGTGCCTCTGCATTGATGCTGTTGTAAGATCCATGAGTAGGTATAAAGACACAAGGAAGAGGTGGGTGGGGGTGCAGGGGGAGGGGAGCTCTGGGGAGTAAGAGCTGTTCTAAACATGCTCAAAATGGAATTAATGTTTGATGTTCCAGATTTGTCAAGGAAGAGGCCATGCTGGTTGATGTACTAGGTATAAATGGTCAAGAAGAAGAGTGAAAGGGTGTGGCTGGGAGGTGGTGTGTTACTGGAAGAGAGGGGGCGGGCTGATGGGAGGGAGAAGTGGGTGCATTATTGTCCGAGATGCTCAATCAATTTGCCAGATATTGTGTTTTCACCAAGATAAGAGCTAGGTTCGATTTACTGGCCTGTGATCTCTCTGCAGGTCAACAGATATTAGTATTGGAATGTAGGGGATCAAGGTAATGGTGACAGTGTTGTGTGTCCATGCAAGGTGGGGATAACATAAGAACTCTGGGATAGCTATATACATGTATATAGTAGGGGTGAGGGCTTACCCTGGGAGAGATAAAGGATTGTCCAGGTTAAGGTTACCAAACTATACTACCTGAATTGTCCTGATTGAACAGGTCCCAGTTCTAAGGATGGGTGTGACAGTTTTATATATTTAAGGTCAGATTATTTATTAGTAATTGGTGAAATGAGGTTATAAATTGAGTTGTTCTTCTCTCAGGTGTGTTGTATATTTTCAGACAGGTAGATTTAACAAGAGAGGTAGATTTAAGAAGGTATATGTTCTCTGTGTCTATAGTTGAAGAGCTGACCGGAATTCTGTTCTCAGCATGGTACAATCTATTCAGCGCCATTGTTGACTAGGTGAAATGTAATATACAGTGTAGTGGCTGGTGTAAACATAACGAGTTGAATGTGATTTATTCATGTCATTTGGTGCTGGGTATGTCTCACTGGTATATGTGCAATATCACTGCAGATCAGAATAACCCTACTCTGGAAGGGGGCTGGCAAGAGAAAAAAGTATGATAAGTTTGTCTAAGTGACGGTGAACCTAATTACTTCACCTGATATACATGCAGCAGAGTGCAGAATAGGTGCACATATCACAGGTGTACACAGGTATATATGAGTGTTAATCATTCTCTGAAACATTCAGATAATTTCTAATTCCTCTACATGGTCACATAAGCCTATATGATAGATTTGAGGAACTGTAGAATCTGTGTTTCGTGGAGCTAATTTTTAGAGAGGAAACCTAGCTATTATAATGTCGTTTAATTCTTTGGTCCATATCTTACCTGATTTTCACTGATCATAATGTTCATGCAATGTTAAGCCGTTTCAGTTCATAAAACTTGCATATATAGCTTTCCAGTTGATTATAGTCCTGTTATTAAGTGATGAGTTTAATGAGACATGTCAAATGGAGTTCACGTCAAACTGAACAGCTTGAAAAGGGGAGAATATTCTAAGTACTAGCTTTGACATGTGATATTCAGTAACAGTTAATGAGTATCATACTAGAAGTTTAGGTATTAGAATGACAGTATAATATCTGTCATTGAATGAGGACATCTCAAGGGGTTAAGCTTTGGAAAGTCAATGGAGCAATGACAGTTTAAGTGGATTAGAGATTTGCTGTGTTTCCAGGTGTATATGTTGTTAAATCAATCAAGGCCCACGTTTTCAGTTTAAGTATATCTGTAGTACCTGATAATACTCACTCACTCATCCAGATTCTCATGTAGTTAACATATATACTATGCTCTCATATTTCTGTTAGAGGGTAAGGTATTTTGAGGTCAGGTGAGAACTTATAAGGACACTTTTCTATTCACCTGTCCTGGAAACCTTAATCTGCATGGTCCACACATGTTCAGGTTAGTATAGTATTATTTGTCTGTTCTTCACATGTGAGTGCCTCCGTCAATCTTGCATTATATTGTTAGGATGGGTAATCTCATGTATTCCTTTTGCATTGGTTCGTGTCATAATACATGTGAAATAGTGTGTTATTCCTGTCTTTCAATTCTCAGACTATGTGCAAACAATTATGGACCAGTACCAGTACCGTATATCATATAATTTTCAGAAATTCATAAAAAATAAAAAGATTTTCGTTTAGTTTAGGAACAGTTGATATTGTCAGTCTATCAGTGAAATTGGGTTTTGTATTTTGTTGGAGTTAAGCCAGCAGGGCAGAGGGATACCATGTGCACATGACACTGTGATATGGATAAGTGTCATCTGCTATAGTCCTAAGTTTGTCCTGGGTAATGCACTGTTTTATAGATAAGGTTAATCTCTCTGGTCTAAGTCCTGTTCAGGCAGATCTCCCAGGTCAAAGGTATCTTACCTGTAAGTGGGGGAGGGGCGGGCTCAATCATGTGATTATACAGCCTGTGTGAGTACAGACAAATGCTCCAGACGACCCAGGCCAGTTGATCACTGCCACACCTTACCACTCAATACCTTTCAGCACACCTGTTCAGGTGTATCACGACAGGGGACAGTTCTTGGGTGATTTGCATTATTGTGGCGGTAAGATAATATCATATAAGAGAAAGAGGTGCGAAGGTAACTGATACAATGTAGTTTCAATTGGCTATTTTGACTTCCGTTATGTTATACTATGTGGTTGCTAATCCAATCTGTCAATTGCACATTATTGAGAGAACAAAGAAGAGCCTGTCTGTGCAGTAGTGACCTGGGATTTGAGCTGATCAGCTACTGATGCATATATTTTCATTTTGCCCCATCTTTTAACCTAGGAGATTATTTTGAACCAGTGCTAACTGACATAATATTATACATAAGTACTATATTTCCCAGTATTCAAAGAAAGTTTCAGTTGCTCAGAATAATATAAAATTTGGCGAATATTACATAAAAATATGTTAGCTATCACTAGTTCAAATTATCCTATGTTAAAAGATAGGGCAAAGTGAAAATATACAAACCAGTATCTGATCAGTTGAATACTGCACAGACAGGCTCTTCTTTGTTCTTTCAAATGTACAGTATTGGATGTACAGATTCTTATTATAGTTGAATTGAGATTAAGTGGCACAATCCCCTTGTTTTTAAAACCTAAGTCTTCTAATGCCATATTAGGAAAGACCATCTTCGGTGGCAATATTTATACAATGTGAGCACTTATTCAAAAGAGGTTCATCATTATTACGAGTAAGTTGAATGCTTTATGAATAATGTACAGACAGTACATTTGTTGATGATAGAAAGAGATTCAACTTTGTGATCTTAGAATAATAAAGGTAGTGTCTTATCCCCATAATGTTGTAAATACTCCGAAGGTAAAAAAATATGAAGGAAATATCATTTGTATTGTCTTGCAGTTTTTTTTTGTTTTTTTTCTGCAATGTTTTGCTTTGTTTCACATGTTTGTCACAGATGCTATATAGAACATTTTAATTTTGGCTTCTAGTTTTGCATTGTTGAATAGAACTGGTTGTTGTTGTTGTGCATGTTTGGTTTGTTGATTTGCACGGGTTGTCTGGTGTTCGGTTGGCTCACCTGAGGGTGTGTCTTACAGTGGAGAGAGTTTTATCTCATCGTTAACTTTACACAGGTGAGATTCAACTCCTCCAACTGCTGGACACGCCCACATTCTGCATGTCCTTAACAATTCACCTCTAACTGCCTGTCTCGGAGGAATCATGTTTTTGGGAATTTGTTCATTTAATGTTTGTGCTTTTGGGGTTATCATGCTTATATGAATTTGCTTTTTATTTTTGTTAACAAACAATTATTGTTTGCATGTGTTTTGGTTCAGATTATATGTTTAACTTTTTCTATGGTTTTATATTACTCTTAACAATTTTATTCTTTGGCATGTAAATGAGAATCAAGTTTATGTTTTATATATTTTAATGCTGCATGTACATTGTATCAGGACCAACAATCGAGTCATTGAATGCCACTCCCCGCCCCCAACCTCTCCCTACACCCTGCCTCTGCCATTGCAAGTTTTCCTCTTTCCACTACAATTCTGACAAACGTTTTTCGTATGGAAAAGGTACTGATGAATAGGGATATACCCATTAGTTAAAATCTTCATCTTAACTCACAGCTTACACCGTTTATTCAATGTTTGGGTAGTGGAGGATGGGGGGAGGGGGGGTCAACTGTAATAATTGAAGCGTGCCAGCTGAACAGTCAGAATGCTTTAAAAGTTGTATGCATATGTTTGGCTTTGACGTATCAAAAACAATTGTCAAAGCTGTGAAGGAATTTTGAAGTTATTTAAGAAAAACTCAAATAGAGAAGGTGATGTTTGTAGTGTTTCTATTGTTGGTCTTTATGCATGTATACTCATACGTGGATGTACAAGTGTAACATGCACACTTAACTGTATTCACAAATTATTGTCTGTGTGTTAGTTTTGTTGCAATAAAATCTGTGCATATTTAAAAATATATTTTTCTTTTCTTTCTACTCTCTGCAATCTTTTGGCCAGGGGTTTGATGATAATGGCAGAACATGTTCATCTATCCATTGTTGACTTCATGACCATGGATTCAGTAACCATACCAATTACTTGGTACAACATTTGACAGGTAGCCACAGACATTGTTAATCTGTGTGCCATTGAAACTATTATATCAAACCCCTGGTGAATATAAATTGTTCTGCTGTGTCCATGCAATGGCATCCTGCAATGACAGTAAATAATATGCTACAAGCCTTCATTGAACCGAAGTTTAATTTAAGTTTGCCTGTCATCAAGTGGGCAGGGCTACCCAACCATTTTAAATCTGTGCGATACACATCTTCCACATGCCATGTTGATTGGATGAAGATCATATTAGTGAAGGAATGTAGCATAAATGTACTGTGCAACATAAGGTAATCCACTGTGGAGGCCCATTCCCATAGCACACGTCATGACATGAAAACGACATGTGTTATTAACGTATTTGCACAGCAGGCAACATGATGATTTGCTGCTGTGAAAATGCATCGAAATAGCATTGGTTCTAATTTTGTTGTGCGTCAAAGATGCGATTCTGATGTCGCTACTATGTGACATGTGATGTAAGTACTTCATCATATGAGGGTTATTTCTCAGATGTGGTTATCACTGTCAAAACTCATACTGTGGAAATGGGCCTGTAGATTGTTGCATGTTTCCAAGCTTCAAATTATGGTGAGCTATGGTTGTTGAAGAGTTGACCATCAGAGCATGTTGGATGAACATCAGATAGTTAGTAACCAAGCTACATTAACATCACTAAAACTTCATGTTAATGTTAAGTGAGCTGGGCTGGTCCCTAATAATTCCATCAATAACAGACCCAGTCTTTCATTTTTGAAAACAGCAGGAGTGCTTTAAATCTCTCCCCTAGTATGATTCTGCAGGGGTCGAAATATTCAAAATAATTTACCTGTCATACGAGACAGGTGACCAAAATGTTTACCTGTCACCTTCAAGAATTACCTGAACATGCAATCGGTGAAATTTTCACATACATGCAACTCAAGATTAATGACAAATTTAGATGTTGCAAGACACTAATAAATTAATGACACCTTGTTTACTTGCACTTATTAGCAGGTGTTTTGAATGAATTTTGTTGAAGATATATTTTGAACACCAAAACAAAATTATTGGCTACCTGTCAATAGAGACAGGTGTTTTATTTCTCTACCTGTCTCTTTCAAAAATTACCTGTCTCTGACAGGTAGACAGGTGTAAATTTCGACCCCTGTTCTGGGAGTGTAAATCACACTCCTGAGGGCTTTTAGTATATAGAGAAGTTGTTGTAAGGAGTGCTATTTCCATTCGCTAGACCAATTTTAGTAGTGTGATTAGGAGTATGGTGTGATGACACTCCTCAAACATCTTGTACAATAACCAAACCTCTGAGAATTTGAATAATTGAGAGTGAATAAATGAAGAGTTTATTTTCATGACAAAAGGCAGAAACAATGAAATCCTTGACAAAGTCAGAACCAGAGAGTCAGCTTTAAGGTGGCTCCCTGGTTTAGATGCAAAGTCATGTCATTTTTCTCATATTTTTTGTATAGCTCAGGAAGTCCATCCTATATCAGAAAATGATATAAAAATTGGGGCATAGCGTATTACTTTTTTCTAATTTTCAGCTTGTATAACGTGTACCTGTGGTAAATTGGTACCATGGATTACTATGTAAAACACCCAGTACTTGAGACATAATTGTTTTCAGAATATTCAAAAGTCATGTCAATTTTCTCATTTTTTTACTATGTATCCCTTGAAGTATGTAGTTTTTTAATAACTCAAATATAAGGTAGGTCGCCATCCAAAAAAGGGCATGAATAGGGCTCCGAATCTATTTACTCCCACACTTTTTCCCGCCATTTTGCATGAAGTCGCAACAATCAACGTCATGACGTCGACAAATGCCACGCCAACAAACAGTTTGCCATTCGACATCATGACGTCACAAAGGATGCTTATAGTAAACGCAACATGTCACAGTATCTCATTCTATCCATTTGCGCACAAGAGTACGATTACAAGGGAGGTAATTGCTATGCGCAAAAAGCTGCGCAGAACAGCCATTCTTGTAACCAGGGAGCCACCTTAAGAATGAAATTTTGTGACGAAAATCTGAAACAAGGAAATTTTGTGAAAAGAGTAAAAAACAATTAAATATTGTGAAGAATTCAAAAACAATTAAATTTTGTGACAAAAGTCAGAAACAATGAAGTTTTGTGTCAGACAAACTTTGTCACAAACAGTTAAATTTTGTGACAAAAGTCAGCAACAAGCTGCAACTATAAACATGAATGTTTAATGTCATCTGACTAGCACAATATTGATATGTGGTTGTACATATTTGACTGATGGATTTACTGTCATCTTGTTGAATTCCGCAGAATGTTGGTATGATATCTGGGTACATATAATTCAATGGATATTTTAAGGGAAAAAAGTAATCATTCCTGGATTTACTTCTGGATCAAGACCTCATATAATCAGGGAACTCAATGTCAGTCAAAATTGAATGTTTCAGCCTCTAAAAAGACTTTTGATATTATATAAGGCCATGTAACACATTTGGTAGACTGCTCTCACTATATAATTTTTACTGACCCGGCCCTTATGTGCCATTTCCATTTTGCATGAATTTTCCAAGTTTACAGGAGTCCCATGGCTATAGTGTACTATATGAACAGGTGTGCGTTCCCATGTTCTTATCTACACAGATATGAATATTCTACCTACAGGAAATCTCTATACTATCACAGATTATAGCCATAGCGCCAGACTTGAGAATTTTTACTTCAGCTACACGAGGCGCTCTCGAGAGATTAATGTATTCTGGTAGCAATGGAGACCCCCAGTGTGTGACCAAATTATCATATACAAATATGAGAGTGGCCTGGCTCTGTGAGAACATGATCTTACCTGTTGATACGTCTAACAAACTATTAACTGGAGCTGCTAATGCATGAATACATGATCATTACATGGGGAATCATGGGTCAGGCTGGCCATTATTGGGTTAACTAAGAGTGTGTTGTTTGTAATATGTCAGGTCATCACTTGACGTTATACCGGCCTTGTTTAATAACTAACCACCTCTCTAAAATGTAGGTAAAAACATCTTTTCTGCTGAACAAAGTGAATTATATTGCATTGTGCAAAGTCCTCGACAAGCGACAATGGACATAGTGATACATATCTTCTTCAGATGCCATTCAAACACTAAATTGTCATGTGTCTAATTTGCATTATAATAGAAGTGATGTATTTTCGCCTGTTAAGGATGTCCGCTGGCGGTAAATCAAAGTAATTAACTTTTTGAATAATGTGTTTTGTTGCATTCATAATTGTGTAATATGAGGAAAAACAAAGAAAAAAATATAGGTTGGTGTGCATTTTTTAGCTGTAGGCAACATTAAGTGGACTGACCCATGCTCAATTTGATAACCCAGAAAGCATAGGGAATAGCCCTAGTTTTGAAGCATATATATTCATGAAAAATTCATATAAATAGTATTTAACTTTTTCTTCTATTCTAACTGTTTGCAGATAATCACAATGTCTATCAAAATTTAGCAAATTGGACGGATGTTGGTGTGCAAAATTCTCGGCTAGAAGGCTTTTAAAGGAAATCCCCATCTCTTAACCTAGGGAAGGGAGATAACCCAATAAAAAAACAGGCAAAATGGCTGCCAAAGTCAAAAACCATCAGCGGACATCCTTAAAACAAAAATCAAGATTCCTTCCTCAACAAAATTATTGTTAGTATATGTAACGATACAGTATGTCACATACAATGATTTGGGGATATGATAGAGAATTAATGAAAAGAGAATATTAAGAAAAAGTACTTTTTTACCTCCATTTTAGAGAGGCATGCAGTCCACCCAAACTGCTTATGGAGATAATGCTCTATTTTGACTAGAGAACTTGCTGTACACAAAGCGATGTTATTTAAAGGAGAACTCCCCTGAATGTGTTTTCTGCTTTACACCTACGTCTTGATAATTTCTTTGTAAATTGACTTGTTTTACGAGAATAATGCATTTTATGTCAGAGATAGAGTGCTTTCATTTCGAGCTAACCAACTATAGGGTGCTGCCATTACATATGTCAGAGTTGAGGTAAAATTATTTCAGAGTTGAGTGAAATACGTTAACATTGTGGCGAGGAACATGTGAATCACATGCTACCAATGGCATCATCTCTGTTACATCACATGGAACAAGAACAACATCACAGCCTATAGCGCCTCACTTTCATGTACAAATATGATGGTGCCCTATGGCCATTCTTCGCAAAGTAAACACATCCGAAATGATCACATCGAATGAATTATTTCCATGAAACAGCTTATTTCACGGGGTATATATGGTACAAATTTCTAAAGCAATATGGTGTTAAGGAGACTTCTCCTTTAAAATCTTACTCACTTATTATTGACATTATAGTGTCTGAACAAGGGAACAATGAATATACCTGGCCAATGCAAATGAGACAAATTTTGAAGGAGTTCAACGAATTGACCAACATGGCTAATGACTATATACTTTGTTTGTTTGTTTGTTTGTTCGTTTATTCACCAGATAAAACATATGTACAATAAAGTTAAAATTTATACACATACATCATGAAAATCTGGCGGGATGAAAACCCCAAAGGGCTTGTAATGTCCCAAGTAATATAAAACTAAATATTTAAAGACAGATTTATACAGGATTTAGATAGACAAGACTGGGCGAAGATTAAGTATAAATTAGGTGAATAAACAGAGATTATAAATGAACAATGTGCATTTGTTTGCCATATAACATATTCCTGGGTCGGTGAGAGCCTTATACATTAAGTAAATATTCTTTCAGTTTTGATTTGAATAGTGATATGGATTCGCATGACTTTAAGGTTGACGGCAGCTTGTTCCATTCTTTTGGAGCAATAATTTTCAGAGTATGTAAAGAAAGATTTGTCCGATAGAAAGGTCGATATAAATTATACAAATGACCGCGCGTAGGGTAAATATTCAATTACAGAATAACACCAGGGTCTGTTCTTACAGAGTGTTAACAATTCATGCAGTCTCTCCTGATAGCAGCAACAGGGGGAGATAAACGTGCATGTTAGAAAAATACTCATGGATGAAAAATGTGTGACACAATGGTATAATGAGAGAAATCCGGGGAAGTGTGGGTTGTTTTCATTGCAAATTGTACAATAGCTTGGAAGAATTTTGGTAATAACATAATGAAATTTCAGACTGTGAACTAGGACATCTGAAGGATCTTAATCCATCTGAATGCTCTTAACACGAGCTACCATAAGACCTCTTGGGCCATCAAAATATAGTCAAGTGGAATTCCCGGAGATGTATAATGACACATTCTTGAATTGTGTGTAGATAAAGTTTAAAACGAAGATAACAGGCACAGCAGCGAGTTAAATCAAGCTGACACATCAGTTAAAGTCTGTGAAAAATGAATCTGGCTTTGTAAATCTCACTTGAATAATATGTAACTGACACTCTTCATGCATCAGCATCCATGTTCAATCTAATGGAGTATATACCTATAAAACCTCATGGACACATTTGTCTGCTTCAAATATATGAGGCGCCGTTTGTCACTTTCTGATTTAATCTATTGATTTATAAATTTTTGGTATTTATCAGTCAAATATATAAATCTGATAAACATGGAGGTAAAATAAACACTAAGTTTAGTAAAATTTAAATCCTATATCGGCGAAAATAATGCGCCAAACATTTATAAATATCTATTTTAGATTTTTAGATATATATATCTTAGCTATGTTACTTTTTTGAATATAAATTTCTTCTATATATATATATCCTCCATCAACGATCTCGTATTTATATATCCGACGTAACGTATCTTGCTGATATATAAATATTTCGAAATGTGTTTTTGGACATATATATATCCTGTCATCGCCAAAGTTCTGATATATAAATCCTGAATTGAGAAAGTAGTGGATATGCTAATGAGTAACTGGTGACGTCGACGGTTTTGCTGTCGTTTTAGAAATGACAAGGGCTCATGAACTTGAACATGTCCATTTGTCCAAATTTATGGCCCACTGACAGGAAGTTTATGTTTATCCGCCAGGGGGAATTGTTTGTACAAAATCCTGATGGTCATATAGATAGAGTGGACTTGGGTCTTCCATCTCCAGGTTAGTTATCATCACAGGCGGTGTGGGTCTTCCCTCTCCAGGTTAGTTATCATCAAAGGCGGTGTGGGTCTTCCATCTCCAGGTTAGTTATCATCACAGGCGGTGTGACGTTTGCAGTAAATCCTCTAATAATTCAACCAAAAGAAGTGAAACGTCTCACAATAAAAGAGGAGGTGATAACATTTATTAGAACAGCAAGTTGACAAAATTCTGCATATGAACAATTATTTTTTTGTTATTTCAATGATTCTAAAGGATGGTCACATTTATTAGACATTTGAATTTTGTTCACGAAATCGAGGGTTATTGTATGTGGTGATTGGATTGTTGTAGGATTTTACCTGCCCTAGCTAAACTCCTTTTGTTGTTAGCCCAAAACATCCGCGCATGGATTTTTATAATGTGTAAATGTTCAGCCAGGAGCGTCGACATGGTCAGTTGTCCTCTCAGATGTCTTGGCTGTTTTGGTTTGGTTGTATTGGGATTTTCAATATATCTAAATGTGCCATATTATATTAAAGACAAATGCTACTAAATTATATGAGAAAGCCTTCAATTTTGTTGTTGCGGAGATTGATGCCCCGTGGTGCAAGAGGGGCTGACATCTTGGGGATTAGTCACAGAAAGGACCTTGTAATCTTTAGATGGGTATAACTGACCCCAGGTCAGGTGCAATGCAGAAGTACTAAAAATGAAATACTTCACTGAAAAGAATTGTTTAATTGGCATGAAGTACCATATTATACTGTATACTCAGAAGAATTTCAAGGCACTGAATCTCATCATTCTCGAATAACAGGGCCGTAAAGTAGTGCATTTGTGCAAAATAGTTGGTTCTGAAGTGAAAACAATTCCTGTAAACACATGAAGATAAATGATAACCAGAACCAGATTTGGTCTACAACTACATATTGGAACAGCGAGTATGCTGTATCAAGCTGGTTCTGGTTATCGTTTATCTTCATATGTTTATAAAGAAATATGAGGTGTTTTCGCCTCAAAATTGGCCATTTGCACGAATGCACTACTTCACGGCCCTGTTATTCGAGAATGACGAGACTCAGTGACTTAAAACTTTTCTGAGTATACAATATAATATTGTACTTCATGCCAACTGAAGAATTTTATATTTGGCACTTCTACTGCACCAGTTCTGGGGCCATTTACCCATCTAAACATGAGTGGTCCTTTCCGAATTTACCAGAAATGAAAACGAAAAGCAAGAATATTTTTATTTCTTTAAAAAATTAGACAGCATGCCTTGAGTCGAATCGTTCTGACTTCGCCCACTTATATTAAAATATCATTGGATTAAACTTGTTAACTGCATAAACTCAATGATGGAGGTATAAGAACTGCCTAAAGAAATTTGCCCTTTAACATCGATAGATGGTTCACAAATTAGTGCGTGTTTACAACACCACCTACAGCACGTGCCAGTGCAGTAAAGATAAGACTTAAAGATAGCGCGAGGGTTTGGGTGACATCAGCGGTTTTCGGGTAAAACGTATCGAAGCTCATTAGCATGCTTAAATTGGATATATATATCCGATGCTATCTCAGTTCAGGAATTATATATCAGAACTTTGTCGATGACAGGATATATATATATATCCAAAAACACATTTTGAAATATTTATATATCAGCGAGATACATTACGTCAGATTTATAAATACGAGATGGTTGATCGAGGATATATATATATACTGAAGAAATTTATATCCAATAAATAACAGAACTAGAGATATATATATCCAGCAATCTAAAATAAGTATTTATAAATCTTTCATGCATTATTTTCGCTGATATAGGATTTAAATTTTACCAAACCCAGTGTTGATTTCACCCCCATGTTTAACAGATTTATAGATCTGGCTGATAAATACCGGATATTTATAAATAACTAGATTAGATCAGAAAGTGACAAACGGCGCCTCGTATCAAATACATATCTGAACCTATACAACCATTAGGAAAACCAACCAACTTTGCACTCCAAGTGCCAATGAGATATGAAAGGTAATTTAGCCTATCTGAATCTCAATACCCATTATACATGAATACTAACCAATGAGATAGGAAAACCATCACACCATATCTGAACCCTAAGACTCATGAGATACGAAAAGCCAACATCACCAGGTCTGAACCTCATGACGTATGAAAATTGACACCACATGTAATATTGAAGCCAACATCGGACATCTGAGCCCCAAGACACATGAGATATGAAATTGAAAGCCAACATGCTGAATCTGTATCCTGAGATATGAAAGCCATCACATCACATATCAATTTCACCATGTCTGAACCTGAAAGCACATTAGCTATATGAAAGCCAGCATGCTAAATCTGAAATGAAAGCCATCACTTAGCCCAAATATGGGGAAAACCTATATGCAATAAAATTTCATTCTATTCATATCAACGTCACCACTTCTGAACTCAGAGATACTACTACCTCTGAAACTGAAGACCTAAGATAGGATGATCAATACACCACTTATGACCCTCAAGACTCTGGATATATGAAAGCCAACACACTGAAATTTAAATGGGAATACACAGAAATATGAAAGCCTACACACCACATCTGAACCTCATGACATGTGAGATGTGAAAGCCAACACACCATAGCTGTACCTCGAGATTCATTATGTGTGAGAGTCAACATACCCCATCTGAACCTCAACTCCTTGTTGTGTGGTATGAAAAATAAAACCCGGATCTGATCACTGAAAACCCTGAGATATGAAAGCCACAAAACACATCTGAACCTAAATACCATGAAACCCAACAAATCACTTCTGAGCCTCAAAACAAATTGAAATATGAAAGCCAGCATGCCATATCTGAACCCCAAGAGCCAAAAGATATAAAAGCCGTCACTCCACATCTGAACCTCAAAGCTTCTCAGAAAATACAGCCAAAACATGACATCTTTACCTCAAGGCCCTTGAGATCTGAAAGCCAACACACCACATCCATATCTCAAGAACTAGGAGATGTGAAAACTTTGAACTGAACTTGCCATGTCGTAACCCTGGGAAGTATGAGATATGAAAACCAACACATCTCTGAACCTGAAGACCCATGTTATATGGGAACCAACACACCACATCTGAAACCCAAGATGCATGAAAAATGAAGTAAATTAGACATAGAATCTAAACCTCAAAATAGATGAGATATTAAAGTCAACATGCCGCAGCTGAACTCCAAGAACCATGAGATTTGACAACCACACCAAATCAGAATGTCAAGAACCATGAGAAATGCAGTTAACACAAAACATATGAACCTCGAGACAAATTGGATATGAAAGCCAAGATATTACATCTGAACTTCATGAACCATGGGAGATGAAAGCCAACACACCACATCTGAACCCCATGAAATCCAACACACCACATCTGAACCCATGAACCATGAGAAATGAAATTCAACACAACACATATGAACTGTATAAACCATGGGATATAAAAGCCCACACACCACATATGAACAACCATGAACCATGGGAAATGAAATTCAACACACCACATGAACTCCATGAACCATGGGAAGTGAAAGCCCACACACCACATATGAACATCCATGAACCATGGGAAATAAAAGCCAACACTCCACATTTGAACTCCATGAACCATGAGAAATAAAAGTCAACACACCACATCTGAACCCATGAACCATGAGAAATGAAAGCCAACACACCATATCTGAACACTCGTGAACCATGGAAAACGAAAGCCAACACCACTCATCTGATCCCCATGAACCATGGGAAAGGAAAACCAACACACCTCATTGGAACTCCCTGAAGCGTGGGAAATGAAAGCCAGCACACCACATCTGAACATCCATGAACCATGGGAACTGAAAGTCAACACACCACATATGAATTCTATGAACCATGGAAAATGAAAACAAACACACCACATCTGAACCCCATAAACCATGGGAAATGAAAACCACCACACCATATCTGAACTCTAGGAACCATGGGAAATGAAAACCAACACACCACATCTGAACTCTATGAACCATGAAAAATGATAACCAACACACCATATCTGAACTCCATGCACCATAAAGATGATAACCAACACACCACATCTGAACACTATGAACCATGGGAAATGAAAACCAACACACCACATCTGAACTCTATGAACCATGAAAAATGATAACCAATACACCACATCTGAACATCCATGAACCATGGGAACTGAAAGTCAACACACCACATCTGAACCCCATGAATCATGGGAAATGAAAACCACCACACCATATCTGAACTCCATGAACCATAAAGATGATAACCAACACACCACACCTGAACTCTATGAACCATGGGAAATGAAAACCAACACACCACATCTGAACTCTACGAACCATGAAAAATGATAACCAACACACCATATCTGAACTCCATGAACCATAAAGATGATAACCAACGCACCACATCCGAACTCTATGAACCATGGGAAATGAAAACCAACACACCACATCTGAACCCCATGAATCATGGGAAATGATAACCAACACACCACATCTGAACTCTATGAACCATGGGAAATGATAACCAACACACCACATCTGAATTCCATGAACCATGGGAAATGATAACCAACACACCACATCTGAACTCTATGAACCATGAGAAATGATAACCAACACTCCACATCTGAACTCCATGAACCATAGGAAATGATAACCAACACACCACATCTGAACTCTATGAACCATGGGAAGTGAAAACCATCACACCACATCTGAACTCTATGAACCATGAGAAATGATAACCAACACACCACATCTAAACTCCATGAACCATGGGAAATGATAACCAACACACCACATCTGAACTCTATGAACCATGAAAAAAGATAACCAACACACCACATCTGAACTCCATGAACCATAGGAAATGATAACCAACACACCACATCTGAACTCTATGAACCATGGGAAGTGAAAACCATCACACCACATCTGAACTCTATGAACCATGAGAAATGATAACCAACACACCACATCTAAACTCCATGAACCATGGGAAATGATAACCAACACACCACATTTGAACTCTATGAACCATGAAAAAAGATAACCATCACACCATATCTGAACTTCATGAACCATGAGAAATGATAACGAACACACCACATCTGAACTCTATGAACCATGGGAAATGATAACCAACACACAACATCTGAACTCTATGAACCATGGGAAATGATAACCAACACACCACATCTGAACTCTATGAACCATGGGAAATGAAAACCAACACACCACATCTGAACTCCATGAACCATGGGAACTGAAAGTCAACACACCACATATGAATTCTATGAAGCATGGGAAATGAAAACAAACACACCACATCTGAACCCCATGAACCATGGGAAATGAAAACCACCACACCATATCTGAACTCCAGGAACCATGAGAAATGATAACCAACACACCACATCTGAACTCTATGAACCATGGGAAATGAAAGCCACCACACCATATCTGAACTCCATGAACCATAAAGATGATAACCAACACACCACATCTGAACTCTATGAACCATGGGAAATGAAAACCAACACACGACATCTAAACTCTATGAACCATGAAAAATGATAACCAACACACCATATCTGAACTCCCTGAACCATAAAGATGATAACCAACACACCACATATGAATTCTATGAACCATGGGAAATGAAAACAAACACACCACATCTGAACCCCATGAACCATGGGAAATAAAAACCATCACACCATATCTGAACTTCATGAACCATGAGAAATGATAACCAACACATCACATCTGAACTCTATGAACCATGGGAAACGAAAACAAAAACACCACATCTGAACCCCATGAATCATGGGAAATGATGACCAACACACCACATCTGAACTCTATGAACCATGGGGAGTGATAACCAACACACCACATCTGAACTCCATGAACCATGGGAAATGATAACCAACAAACCACATCTGAACTCTATGAACCATGAGAAATGATAACCAACACATCACATCTGAACTCCATGAACCATGGGAAATGATAACCAACACACCACATCTGAACTCTATCAACCATGGGAAATGAAAACCATCACACCACCTCTGAACTCCATGAACCAGAAAGATGATAACCAACACACCACATCTGAACTCTATGAACCATGGGAAATGAAAACCAACACATCACATCTGAACTCCATGAACCATAAAGATGATAACCAACACACCACATCTGAACTCCATGAACCATGGGAAATGAAAACCAACACACCACATCTGAACTCCATGAACCATAAAGATGATAACCAACACACCACATCTGAACTCTATGAACCATGGGAAATGAAAACCAACACACCACATCGGAACTCTATGAACCATGGGAAATGATGACCAACACACCACATCTGAACTCTATGAACCATGGGAAATGAAAACCATCACACCGTATCTGAACTCCATGAACCATGAGAAATGAAAACCAACACATCACATCTGAACTCCATGAACCATAAAGATGATAACCAACACACCACATCTGAACTCCATGAACCATGGGAAATGAAAACCAACACACCACATCTGAACTCCATGAACCATAAAGATGATAACCAACACACCACATCTGAACTCTATGAACCATGGGAAATGAAAACCAACACATCACATCTGAACTCCATGAACCATAAAGATGATAACCAACACACCACATCTGAACTCCATGAACCATGGGAAATGAAAACCAACACACCACATCTGAACTCCATGAACCATAAAGATGATAACCAACACACCACATCTGAACTCTATGAACCATGGGAAATGAAAACCAACACACCACATCGGAACTCTATGAACCATGGGAAATGATGACCAACACACCACATCTGAACTCTATGAACCATGGGAAATGAAAACCATCACACCGTATCTGAACTCCATGAACCATGAGAAATGATAACCAACACACCACATCTGAACGATGAGAAATGAAAACCAACACACCACATCTGAACTCCATGAACCATAAAGATGATAACCAACACACCACATCTGAACTCTATGAACCATGGGAAATGAAAACAAACAAATCACATCTGAACTCCATGAACCATGGGAAATGATAACAAACACACCACATCTGAACTCCATGAACCATGAGAAATGATAACCAACTCACCATATCTGATCTCCATGAAACATCAAATATGGAAGCTGAGACAGCATATCTAGACCCAAAGAATCATAAATGAAAGCGGACACAAAAGATTTGGATATTGAACCTCATTAAATCTCATTCGAAATCATGAGACATTGGAAGCCAACATACTGCATATGAACTCCATGAACCATTAAATACCAGAGAACCAACACAGCTCCCGAATACTCCAAAGAACCATAAAAAAAGACTGACCTACCACCTTGAACTATGAGATCTATGATGATGAAAGCACACACTACCACCCAAAGACTCACATACCACAAATCTGAACCGTTAAACCTGTGACATATAAAAGCCATTGCACACCATGGACCATGAGAAATGAAAGCCAATAGAAAATAACTGAACCCCATAGAGCATGTGAAATGAGAGCCAACACACCACATGGATCATGAGAAATGAAAGCCAATAGTCAATAACTGAACCCCATCGAGCATGTGAGCACCCAAAGACTCCAAAGAACCATTAAAAAATACTGACATACCACCTTGAACTATAAGATCTATGATGATCATGAAAGCACTCACTACCACCCAAAGACTCATATACCACAAATCTGAACCTCTAAACCCATGACATATAAAAGCCAATGCACACCTTGGACCTTGAGAAATGAAAGCCAACAGACAATAACTGAACCCCATGGTGCATGTGAAATTAAGCCTAAACAACATCACCACCACCCCAAGAAGTAGTGAAAATGATTGCAAGGTATTTGACATAGCACATCTGATCTCAGGGAACATCAGAAATAAAAGCAACATACCACATCTGAACCTCTAGATCCATGAGATTTGAACGCCAACACACCACATCTGAACCTCATGAACCATGAGAAATGAAAGCCAATAAGGAATATTTGAACCTCATGGACCATATGAAATGAAAGCCGACACACCACCACCACAAAAAATGATTACCAATGGACCACATCTGATCCTGTAGACCATGAGACATAAGATCTGACATACCACAGCTGAACCCCATAGATCATGGATGTTAACACACCACTTTTTAACCTCATGGACCATGATGAAAACCAGCCGACAATATCTGAAACTGCGAAATGAAAGCCTATACATCACCACAACCTCAAGCAACAGTGGAAATGATTGCCACTGGACCACATTTGATCTCATGGATCACTAGACATTGAATCTGATATACCTCATCTGAACCCCATGAGAAATGACAGTTAATGTACCACTTCTGAACCAGGAAGCATGAGCAATAAATACCAACACCACATCTGCATCTCAAGAACCATGATAAATGAACGCCATGCAACACATCACATCTGAACCTCATGGACCATGTGAAACGAAAGCCTAGACCACTACCACCTCAAGAAACCTTAGAAATGATAGCCAACAGACAACATGATCTAAACTAATGAACCATGAATATCTATTGAAAGCTATCACACCACTTCTGAATTCAAGAAACATGAGAAATAAAAGCCAACATACACATCTGTACCTCTAGACTTACGAGATATGAAAGCCACCACATTACTGCACCTCTAGACTCAGAGAGAGAGAATTAATAATTAAAACTGATTTCTCTCAAATAATCTAAGATACAGTCCTCCCTCACCCGACCAAAAAGATCTTCCAAAGGAGTCGCTCGATAAAAAGAATCTCTTACAATCTTAAACTCTGAGATAAGGAAGCCAACACACAAATCTGATCATGAAAAACTGAAGCCAATTGACCACATTGAACCTCAACCATAAAAACAGTATCGGTATATGAAAGCCAACATACTTACACATTTTAACATTAACCTGACTGGGAGACTTGCAACATACTGACTATCCAATCAGATGCTTTGATTGCCACTTCCTGTTTGTCAGTTAACCAATCAACTCACAGAACTAGTACTTCTGGTTTGTCTTGTGGTCCTATTGTGGAAGTCTCCCATTGACTACAATGATGTGTGATTGTTTATGTGAGATATTTGTATTGTTCATGTTTACCCATTGATCTGAACTTTATATTTCTTGTATATTTGTATTTTTCAGTTTTACCCCATTGATCTGGAGTGTATATCTTGTCTGATAACCTTTCAACATTTGGTGACAGTCTGTCAGTGCTTTAACTTAACATCTCCCCATTCTCAACTTCCCATTTATGCAAGGTTAGTGTTTTTATTCAATTTACCTACAAGATCATATCTGTTTTTTATAAATGCTAGTCACTCAATATACCATTTATGATATCTAAAAAACTCTTTAATATTGAGTATGAAGTTAAGCTATAGAAAATCAGAATGTGAAAGTATATGACACCTTGTATGTATAATATATGTATATGTACCGGTATTCGTTCAGCTATGAATAATGTAATTTATTGAGTTGTATTTTCCTCAGCACTCCGCCCCAAAGTCCTTCACACGGCCGATCCAGCAGAGGATCAGAGCAGAGAAATAATGGCACAGAATCGTCCATCCACCATACGTCTTTTCCATTTGACCTACTTTCTCTACTGCCGAGGTGTCAGCAGGCAGAGCTCCTCTTCTCCACCTATAACTTTGGTAAACCATCCCAACATTCTTTACGTTGGCACCTGAGGGCCAAGTTAATATTTCCTTAAAATCTGAATGAATTCTTTCCAAATGTGCTCACGTTATTGCCCCAAGATCTCGCTTGGGCTTCGTTTTTCATATTGATCTACCTATAGGTGGCACCACCTGGGAGCCAAGTTAAAATATCATTTCAAGAACTTCTGAAAAACCGAATGGGCCGGGTTCTTTCAAAATTTGGTATGAGCATCTTGCCTCACTATAACGCTGTTATTGGGGGACCAAATTTGAACCACCTTATAGATTTTCAGCCTTATAAAAGGGTTAAAATCATATGCATTTGCTAACTTCGGGGACAAGACAGCACCCACCTTATATCAGAACCAGCACTATATCGAGACGCCTTATAGGGAGGCTAGACTGTATATCCACCTCTGACCCAAGTCAAAATTTCCTTTCAGGACAAATTTGGTTTATGGGTACATTGCCTCAAGATCTTGCTTGGGATTGCTTTCCATGTTGGGGGCTGAATATTTCACTTCCAAGCCAATCAATATTATTAATGTTCAATATAACATATGATTAATTTGGGTGGCAATGGAGGTTTTAGTTTAAGGGGCATCAATTATACATGTGTGTAAAACTTGCAAGAGCTGTTGATCGCTCCCCTGGATTTTGTTTTGCGGAAGCCGTGCGCGAGTGATCACACTACAATATCACTCTCCATTGCTTTTCTCATTGCAATCAAAAGCTCTCCTGGAGAAGCATTTAGGAGAGTGACGGACAGAGAAAGTGATAACTCTCCTTAATACCCAGAGACTGTATATACTTTGATCGAGATTACAGATTTTATAATGAGTATAACATTTGTATCAAAATAATTCTATTTCCAGATCATAAGTCGGATCCTCGTGGGGACATACGGGCAACCAACAATCTGTTGTTTGATCAACTCTTCGAGAAGTTCAAACAGCACCATGATAGAGAGGTTATCCTTTCTGCCAATGACTGCCTCAACTTTATGAAACTGGTGACAGAGCGGAGAAGAGATGTTCACGCTCAGCCGTTCCCTTTCAAATTTGCCGACATCTTCGCAGACACTGTGACTCCTGGGGCTGATGTCGAAGACACTGCTGACCTGCAAGATGAAGTCATTGAGTCAATGCAGGACAACGCAGATCCAATCCATTCAGAAGTGTCATCTGTTTCCGGAAACAGAGAAGCAGAAAAAGATTCAGCGAGGGAAGAATCAGATAAGGAACCAGAGCTAAGAGGAGAACGTTGGGAACCTGGCTTGAATGTGAAGGACCTAGAGACGCCATCTTGGAAATGTCTGGTCAAGGTCGACACGACGAACCATCTCATCCTGACCTTTTTACCAGCCAGTTATGATGACCTGGCTCTGCTCAACATCTACCAGCTCACAGACAGGACTACAGTCCAGGACTTTGTCCAGCCAGAACCGAGCCAAACAGACACCATCCAACCAGAAAACACCAGATCAACTCTAGACTCAACCAATGCGGAACTCATCAGTTCAAGCAGTAAAATAGTTGCTATCGGTAAAGACAAATCAGACAGTTCCTTAGAATCTGCTTCACAGCATTCCAATAAACCTGATGGGGATTCTAGTTTCCTTTCGATCTCAATGCCGGCTGAGTTCAAGGATGCTGCTTCCATATCTGGCGACGGTCAAACTGAGGTCAAGGATGTCGCTTCCACATCCGGGGATGGTAATACTGAAGCCAAGGATGCTGTTTCCACATCCGGGGATGGTTATATGGGGGTCAAGGATGCTGCATCCATGTCCGGGGATGGTCAATCTGAGGTCAAGGATGCCGCTTCCACATCCGGGGATGGTCAAATTTCGGATCATTCCCCTCCATCGGATAGTCCGCTCTTGCCCCGTCCAATGGAATCAAATCAGTGGCCAGAATCTCAGTCAAACACTGATGCACATATGGATGAATGTGATGCTGTTGTCCATGCTGTGCCAAACTTTCATATCCCTGTCTATGTGTATGATTGTTATCTCAGTAATCTCACCAATTCATTGGTCAATCGCTGGAATTTCCACGTCTCCGAAGACATATTTGAGGATCTGACATTCCCTGCTGAAGTTGAGCAGACCGAGCAGACGGGCACAGTCCCGCTCAGTCCCCGTGTACGTCTGGCGTCACATGAGACTGAAGCGATGAGAGAATTTGACAGAGAAGACTCTAATGATGCTGTGAAAGAAAGATGGCGGATGTCCTTGGACCGTCGTTCCACAGACAGTCTGTCAGACTTTCATGGGGCGCTGTGGCAACATTGCACTGTGCTAGGAGAGGCCTATTTCACTGGCTATGTTAGAGGTATTGGTCATTTACAGAAATAATCTCAATAAGAAATGAACTTACTTTGCCCATATTTGGTGCTCTCAATACTGTTATTGTAAATAAAATTTAAGAAGACAAGATGTATTTAACAATTGACGATTTGCACCTACCAAGATGGGGCAATGTAGGGAGATAACTGTAGAAATGTCCGAGGTAGGATCAGAACCATAGTCATGACTGAGTATTTGTTTGTGTTCTAGGCTTGAATTTTGAGAAGAAAATATTACTGAATTTTGACAAGTAATTGCTTCCGTGCTGATGATCCGATTTGCGAATCACTATTCCAAATGAGAAAGCCTGCAATGTAAACTTTTTTCACAATCCTTGTCTTTCATCATGAATTTCTTTGCTCCCTTTGCAACAAAGTTTGGTAGTTTTTGATGAATGTTGAATACAGCGAGAAAGTTATGCACTTATTCTGTTTATGGAGCATAAGGAACATGTAACGGGTATATGTTATTTCTTATGTTTATTTTTAGGAATCTTTGAAAACCTACAACTAGGTCACCAGGTCAGTCGCCATGACGTTATGGCAGCCATTAACAACATATGTGAAGAGTCACTTCCCTTGGAGTCAGACATGACAAGTTTCCTGGAGACCTCATGTGGTCATCTTCTCAGCACCATCGAGCGGTCCAAACTGGATGGAATATCTGACCGGATGGACGTTAGTCTGCCGGAGAAATCCACTGTGCGGTTCGTCGACCTGCCTGGAGACACGGGAAGGTGGGAGTGTGGGAAAAATATAAAACAATTGATCAGTAGTTTCTTTTTGCCCATGAAAAATTAACTGGCTCAATTTTAATATCGGGTAGCTGGTTTCCTTTGGAGAATACCAAATTTCGAGGAAAATCTCCTTCAGAAGGACTTGGGAATGGACCAGTGTGTTCTGTGTTCATTCGACTAGCTTTGTTTGTTCATCTGTCATCCACAAATATATTTGACCAATCTGGTAACGAAAAACACGTTTTCATAAATACTAAATCACAGATTTTGTACCTTGAACTATTGAATCTGTGCAATTGTTGGAGTATTTACATGCAGTTAGCAGTATTTTACTCAACTTTGAGCTCATTCACCTCGGAAACATAATCCTAGACCATTCTGGCTCCCCTTCTACTCAACGGATATTAGGTTATCATCTGTCTGGGAAATCAGCTGGTGAAATAACAGATTTATTTGTCCAGAATGTCTAGTAAATATTGATAAGGTGCCATCTTACTCTCTTATCCTCAAGTTTAATAGACTAACATGCTCTCCTCCCGACTTGTATCCTATCTAAGAAGTCCTGTTGCTCAGGTTGTTTTTTGGATGATGGAAGAAAGGTGTTATATGCAGGAACAACTTCCTCTATTCTGATCATTATTATTATATTTCCCTGCAGTGGTAATGTGAGTGATGATAACGAAAATACAGGTAAAACAACTGACCCTGACCTTCACCTTGTACCCCGTGGCTCCACAGTGAAAATGTGTCTGTCCGACCTGAGAATTCACCTGCCGTGTGAACAGATCAAAGGTCTTCATCACCTTGTGAAACAGAAATTCATGGAGATCCTTAAACTCTGGTTCAAACCTATCCCATCCTGTCCTGATTACTACTTCCATTGTCCCGAGATTGAAATCATTCAAAATATCATGGTATGTATATCTACGATACTTCTAAGGATTATTGCACTCTTTTTATTGTAGTTGTCATGTATGTCCGTCCATCCATCCATTACCCCATTTTAGGCAAAACCATTTGCAATACAGCTACCAAATTTTGAAACCTTATTTAAATAGTTATAGGTCAGATACCTATCGAAAATGACTTCCATCGGCCCATATTTTACAGATCGAGTTAAGCCCATGTTTGGATGTATCAATTTCCGATTCTGTAATATATGCTTGAATATAACCAGTTATATCTGTGGAACTGTGTTTATTATGTCTCCTCCAAACATCTAGTGTTTGTGCTGTCTGTCTGTCAGTCTGTCTGTCCGTCCCCCTTCCTTGTCTGCAAGATATCTTGAGAACTACTTGATGGAATTTCACCAAACTTGGATGGAAGCTTCATTGGGATAGCCCCCTCGTTTGATTAGGTTTTGGTGCATGTGAATGTGTTTGTCCATGTCCAATGTCCGTCCGTTCGTCCATCTATTTGTACATGTATATACAGGCCTTGCCTGCAAGATATCTTGAGAACTACTGGACAGAATTTTACCAAACGTGGATGGAAACTTCATTGGGATAGTCCCTCATTTGATTAGGCTCTTGGTGTGTGTTCGTGCGTTCGTCCGTGTCTGGTGTTCGTTCGTCCGGCCATCTAATTGTACATGTATATATAGGCCTTGTCTGCAAGATATCTTGAGAACTACTGGACGGAATTTCACCAAACTTAGGTGGAAGGTTCATTGGGATAGCCCCCTCATTTGATTAGATTTTGATGTGTGTGCATTCATCCATGTCTGTCCGTCCTTCCATCTACTTGTACATGTATATACAGACCTTGTCTGCAAGATATCTAGAGAACTACTTGACAGAATTTCACCAAACTTGGATGGAAGTTTCATTGGGATAGCCCCTTCATTTGATTAGGTTTTGGTGTGTGTGTGCATTCATCCGTGTCCATTGTCCGACCGTCCGTCCATCTACTTGCATATGTACATACAGACCTTGTCTGCAAGATATCTGGAGAACTACTTGGGAATTTCAGTAAACTTGGATGGAAGCTTCATTGGGATGGCCCCCTCATCTGATTAGGTTTTGGTGTGTGCGCAAGCGTTCGTTCGTATCCATCTACTTGTACATGTATATACAGGCCTTGTCTATATTTGGAGAACTACCAGACGGAATTTCACCAAACTTGCATGTTTCACCAAAATAGGGGAGATGGTAACTCATAACTGTCAAGTCAATTTGAATCTTGCATTTAATTTCCCGGATTTTGGTGAAACATGCACATTGGAACAGTGAGTCTGTGTTGAAACTCAAAGTATACGCACCTTAAGCTTGAATCAAGCATTGGAAAGTGCATGTACAGTTTGAAATATATGTATTAAGGCAGTGTGACGTCACTGGACCTAAATATGATTGCAACAGACCACCATAGAATACCATGCTTTATTTGCAGTTTACTCTGTGTAATAAAATCGTAAAAAATTACAATAAATATTTTCCGACACTGTTTGCAATGGTCTTTCATTTGATGGAAACTTTACTTGAGGGTTTACGATCACTTTAATAATTCGTAGATGTGTAATGTGTGGCTCAAGTGAGATATTGATGTCCAATTACATGGTCTTTAATTCTTACTTTAAGACAGAATATTTGGAGATTCAGCAGATGTTCCAAAACAAGATTCCATTATCAGATGAAGTCTGTTGAACTTGTCAAGTGATATAAAACTTCACTAATGATTGACATTGTTTTCTCATATTTCCTTCGAGTGCTATCTGAAGTACTGTCTGTTATACAATCAGATAAGGTTTTCACTAATATTTCAGGTATTCTCACAGCAATTAAACTTTGCACATAGAATCTTGATGAATCTTATGGAAATTCATCCTGTCAAAGAAAATAACAGATTTACAGCCTTGGTGTTTTTCCAATTTATGACTAAATACTGGATCAATTTTCTGATAGTTTGGAATCACAATGAAAACATGGTGTCTGTGTATTGTGCAGTGTTAATTCCATTCTTGTGAGCATACTCGACACTGGAATATTGATAAAAGCCTCAGAGCTTTGAAATATGAGAGAGATATTATTGTGTGACTTTGCACATAGTACCAGACAGTGCTTGTTTATACAGATAAATGTTTATATGATGCAGGATTCCAGTTGTCAGAATGGTGTCTCAGAAGCAGCTGAAGGGCAGTCTGACTTCCCTAAAGGTATGGTTCCCTTATCTGCAGTAAGATTGCTCCAGTTGCTGCAGTAAGCCTATCACGTCAACTGGTGGACAATGTCTCAGGCTGAATTAGTTTGCCTCTAAATGTTACATGTCAAATTTGGAAATTAACTCGAAGTGTGCAGAGAATCTTTAAATTGCCTTGAGAAAATTGTGTTCAGATTAATAAAAAAAACCCCACACATTTACTAAGCCCTGGACAAACCCCTGGGCATATATTTTAGCATCCCTGTTTATTGTCCCCTACAATGCCAGAGATGGTTGTGAGTACATGTTTTGGACACTCCCAGAATATACTTATTTTACATTAATGGTACAATAATAATATATTTGATTATCAAAATAGTATTATAAAGCCAGATAAATCGTATAGATTCTGTAGAATGCTTGAAGACATTAACTGTCAGAGCTTCTTAGGAAGATAAGGCCTAGTTAACTAGATTATATATCTGTCCATTTATATATGATCAATAATATTAGCTTTGTATTTTGACCAATTTCTTGAAAGACCATGTTTTGAATTATCACATTTTAAAATGTTTTGTGGTGATGATAATATTTTTTTGTAGCACTTTGATTTGAAAATTTGATTAAAAGTGAATAGACACTCGTTCTCAAATGTATTTATGTTCAGCAGCTAGGTCATATTATCATGGTCCTGTGATGTACATTTACAATTTCAGAGGGGAATTTGAACGAGATAACTGAAGAAAGTGACTTCTTCTGGTCAGATATTGACGGGAACCATACAGATAAATTGATATCAGAACACTCAGAGGACGAGCTCTCAATGGTGTCTAACAGAGGTTCCCCATCTGAGGCCTCGGACTCCTCTTTTTTGGACGATGACCAGGATATTGGGGAGGAATCTGACAACAACCATAACGAGCCCCTCTTTCTACATTTCACATGCACTCTGAAGAACAAGGGAAATCATCATAACATTTCTGTACATTTACTACCAACATGTGTGGGTATGTACTTGTTATAACATAAAGTGTACAGTTACTGTCAACATGTGTGGGTATGTACTTGTTATAACATAAAGTGTACAGTTACTACCAACATGTGTGGGTATGTACTTGTTATAACATAAAGTGTACAGTTACTGTCAACATGTGTGGGTATGTACTTGTTATAACATAAAGTGTACAGTTACTGTCAACATGTGTGAGTATGTACTTGTTATAACATAAAGTGTACAGTTACTGTCAACATGTGTGGGTATGTACTTGTTATAACATAAAGTGTACAGTTACTACCAACATGTGTGGGTATGTACTTGTTATAACATAAAGTGTACAGTTACTGGCAACATGTGTGGGTATGCACTTGTTATAACATAAAGTGTACAGTTACTGTCAACATGTGTGGGTATGTACTTGTTATAACATAAAGTGTACAGTTACTGTCAACATGTGTGGGTATGTACTTGTTATAACATAAAGTGTACAGTTACTACCAACATGTGTGGGTATGTACTTGTTATAACATAAAGTGTACAGTTAATACCAACATGTGTGGGTATGTACTTGTTATAACATAAAGTGTACAGTTACTACCAACATGTGTGGGTATGTACTTGTTATAACATAAAGTGTACAGTTACTGTCAACATGTATGAGTACTCGGGTTGTTTTACTGTTAAAGTAGAATACTACCACTTATGAGGCATAATTTGAATATAAGAGCTTAAGCCTCATTTTGTCATAGCTCAAGATAATAAGCAACTATAACTTTGAAATTAAATTCACAAACATTCCTTCTTTATTATTCAATAGCAATATTCAGTTAATTGCACCATTCATGAGTAAGAAACTATGTATGTCTGGTGTTTCCAGATTTTTCACATTTTGAAAATTTCTGTCATTTCAATTTTTCGAACCAGGTGACTTAACTGGTGAGCTTGAAGGGGTGAATGAGATTGACCTCAGTGACCTGAAAGTGACCTTCGACATCAACTGTTTGACTGTGCCCACTGACACTGATTTCTCCTCATTACCACGGAGACCCAAGTACATGAGGATGTCGTCCCACACGAGTGCATCCCCGCCCCAGTCTGATGCTGAAGGGGAGGACGCTGTCAGCACAACTACCTCTCATGATGCGTATGTACAGATTCTGGTGTTATGGTTCATTCATGGATAGTATTTACAACCTTAGAACAGCAGTGCTTCAGATTTAAGAAGCGCGAGAGCGAAAGCGCTCAATCGCGCGCCTGAATCAAAATTTAGAGGCTCTTTTTTTCGCGCTTCTTCAATTTATCGTATGGAATAATCTTTATTTACCTCAAATAACTTTCCATGAAAACGCAAGACGTTTCGATCACGAAAATCCGGAAGTGTGCGAGCTCTTCTGGCAAAGGAGTTAAACTTAGTTCGGATTTAACCGAGGACCGAAACGTCCTCGCTTATAATTGGTTAAATTTCTACAGCTGTGTGTAATACTGACCAATCACAGCGGCGGATACAGCTGTGTGTGGATGTGTTGACGGACATATTGTTGTTGGCGCGCTCGTCTGATTTTGGGATTTGTTTGATCGATTGTGGCCGCGAATAAGCGAAATGGCTACAAAACTTCCACCAACAGTTAGACTAGAAACATTTAAAAGGCGGAGCACTGGTGGTGTTCTATCGTATACGGCAGAAAACGGCATGGTACCATAACAGAAGTTTGGCGCAAACTGCGTAAAACATTGACAAAATTCTCAAACATCGCAGAATCCGTGGAAAGGCACAGAAAGAAATAAAGGGATAACAATGAAACACATCAGGGATAACTGGTTTCGCTTACGTTTATTATCAACATTTCATACATGATTGTCAGATAATATTGATGTCGCATTTCATAATGTTAAGAAGTTTGAAAATAATACTAATACTTTTCTTGCAAGAAGAATCATAAAATGGGAATTACTAGTTACATCCCCATTCTCGTAAATTCGCCTCTTTCTCATGTGTCGATCACATGACCTGCTGGGTGAGTTCCGGTCGTTTGACGTCGTAAGATTTGCATGGAGCATGCTAGTTTTTCGTTGACAGCGTCTATTCCATATGAGTAAAAATTGTACAAGTTGTCTTGCTTGAAAGCTAATGCACCTCTGAAATATTATCTACCAGAATCAAACTGCAAAACTTCGTTTTAAAAAAAATTCCCATTGACTTCAATGTTATTTTCGCGACCGTCAAATCTCCCGCAGGTTACGTCCCATATGCCGTCGGCCGGAACTCACCCAAAATGTACCACGTGACTGCACTTGTGCATCTCCCGAATAGCTCTTCTAAAAGTTTTTAGAAGGGGGTTTTTTTTTAGAGGAGTGATCGCTCTTCTTGACAAAATTAGAAGAGCGATTTTTAGCTCTTCTGGATTTTTCAAATCCGAAGCACTGGAACAGTCTCCTGGACTCCATGTTGGGAGGGACATGATATCACTGTGGAGTTGGCCATCATATATCCACCTGATACCTGTATCTGCAGACACTTCTGTCAATAGTATTCAATTAAGAATTTGCATGTGTTGATGGAGGTTGGCTGGAATGATTTTCAGTGAGATTCATAATTTAATTTGACCATGACCACTGTCGGGGAACATAAACCTCTATAGTCAGTGTTGCCCTCCGCTTAGGGCAGCATGGTTTGTACCATGTTTGTCTGGCACAGGAGGTAGATTAAAGTACCAAACAGATTGGGCTCTCGGATGATCCATTGTGATCAGTGTCTGTAGAGCCTAATTTTCAAAATTCGAAATTCAAATTTTTTTGTAGTTTTGGTTGGGTTTTTGTTGGGGTTGGGGTTTTGTTAGGGTATGTTTGTTTGGGTCATCGTCGCCGTGTGACCAATAAGGTTAGGTGCGACGTTAAAATTCAAACAACCAACCAATATAGTCAGTGTTACCTATAAAATCAGTTCTGGCTCAGAACAGGTAGATGACTGAACCTAAGGTAACCAATTATATATTTCTGTAAATTCACTCAGGGATTTCAATAATGTTTCTGTTCATGGTTACAGGTTCTTGGCTAGAGGCATTGATCCTATCAGTAATTTACCCAAACTGCAGAAGAAAGCTGTGGAGAGTTTGAAGAGAGAGGTGAAAATTCCAACACAACATACCAGAACATTTGTCATAACATGACAGGGTGTACAAATCTTCTCTTATATCGTCAGTAGAAAATTCATTCATGTAGAATTACTGTTCGTGTGACATGTGTTATCTGTGAAAAATTAATAGCTGGTTGTTTACAAAATAGCCATATTAAGTGGTGGTCAAATAACATCCCTGCACTGCAGTGTTGAGATAGCTCAATTTGATTCTTTATCCACATCCCATGATTCAAGAGCCTTTGCATAGCTGATCCCTAAATATGTAACCAGCCTCAAATCTCGCCTCAACGAAACTTACATATGTTTCGACAGGTACAAAATAAAAAACATTTGACCACATACATCTAAAATTGCGTCTACACTTCATGAGCTAATGGAGGAATTTGATCATCAAAAATAAACGGCATGACATGGCATTTATTATTTGATGGCTGTGTCGGCAAGCAAATACATGTGTGGTGCATTCTGCCTACATATGCTCTGCCACTTTACCAAAACATAGGCATAAGCCATGACGTGTTTGCTGCAGGTGTTCATTGTCATCAAGTATAAAAACTATGATGCTTGTACATCGCTGCTGAAAAAGCGCATTTAAGAGTTGATATATGGATGATGTACAAAAACATGTGACATGTTTATTCACAGATCGAGTGGTTGCTAAGAGATGAAGTGACCTCATCCTTACGACACATCTATCCTGTTACAGCCACCACGTTACAACTTGTGGCGAACCATGTCAAGGAATCATCGGGAAAACCAGCTTGTGTGGCTGAAAGTATTGTGTTGAAATTTGTGTTTGGACAAGACCAGAGTTTACAAAGATTTATTCAGGTGATGATAGGATACATGATATGCTATAACATAGAGATTACAGGATAAGCTGATAGAATCTTCAGCCAGTGCTTTTCCTGTTGTATGACTAAGAGTTTTCAGTTTTGGTGTTTTCCATTATATCAAAAATAGAATTAGGATGCTATTACTAGTAGTATTGTGGTGCTTACCAAAGCTCATCGAGAATGAAGCTCACATTTACATATTTGATGATGAAAGTGTCGGCATCCACTGTTATGCTGATGAAAGTGCTTATACATGTATCAGGGTTAACTTTGACATCAGGGTTAACTTATTTCAGGGTTAATGATGTCCATTGCATGTATTTAACTAGAAATTTGAGTTTCAATATTACATTTCTTTTGAGTCCAAAAATTCAGTCAGTCAGGGGGAACAACTCTGGAAAATATATTTGTCTCCCTTGATGTGATTAGTATTTCCTGATGCAGTTATTTGAGAGAACTTACAATGGATTGTGGAGCAAACAATTTGCTCAGTGACCTACCCCAATCTTATTACTGTGAATGTTTATGTATGCCTGTGGTGTTTATCAATAGCAAAACTTGGGGAAAAATGGGTAGTTTTTGTTACCCCCCTCAGCCATTTTGGCATCGGGGTATTGTCGTCGCCATATACATCTGTCCATACATCCGTTCAACTGTTACCGAATTTTAGGCAAAACCTCTTCAAGATACACTGACCAAATTTTGGGAACTTATTTATCCAGGTATAAGTCAGACGCCTATCGAAAATGGCTCCGCTCTGCCCATATTTTACAGAGTTATGCCCCTTTACAGATATATTAATTTTTTATTTTGTGATATATGCTTGAATGTAATCAACTATAACTGCAGAACTGTGTTTGATACCAGCTACTAAATTTGGGAAACGTATTGTATAGTTGTATTCTAGAAGCCAACAGAAAATTAGTCGCCTCAGCCCTTATTTTACGGAGTTACACCCCTTTCAGGTGCAATAGTATCAGATTTGAATGTAACCAGTTATATCTAATTAATTGTGTTTGGTACAACTAGCAAATTATGATATCTAAATGCCTACAAAAAAGTAGTTGTCTCGGCCCATATTTTATGGAGTTATGCCACTTTTCAGATCTAATAATCGCTGATTTTGTTATATATAGTTCATGGTACAAGTTAAATCTGCAGATCCGTGCTTTTGGAAACTTATTTATCTAGTTGTATTCTAGAAGCGTACAAAAAAAGTTATCATCTCAGCTCTTAGTTTATGGAGTTATACCCCTTTCCGGGTGTAATAATCCTGGATATGCTTGAATGTATCGACCAGTTATATTTGAAAAACTGTGTTCGGTACAGCTACCAAATTATTTACATGTATCTTCTTGTATTGTAGAAGCCTACAAAAAATTATTCTCCTCAGCTTTTATTTTACAGAGTTATGCCCCATTTGTGATAATTGCTTGAATGTAGCTGTCAAATCGGCTGAATAATGATATGCTGTAAAAAGGACAATTCTGAATGATTGGTGAATATAGCCATAATATGTTGCAGAGTCTCAGTATATTTCTCAGTTGCACAGGGGAAGCCGAGGGGTTTTGTGAGTCTCACCCTCATGTTATAGATTTGTATTGTCATCGGCTGCAGCATCTGTCTGTCTGTCCACATTTGATGTACTCGCAATATTTCTTGAAGGACTACATCCAAGTTCTCCAATTTCATACAACTAGCTGTTGCAGCTGGCAACAGATTAGAAGCCTGACGGACCTTGATCTATTTCTTTTTAGGTCAAACTGCATATTAAATATAGATTTGATACTTTAGAAGATATTTCTTTGAAGATTAAAGCTAGCCTTTCTAAATTTATATCCACAGATTCATCTGCTTTATTGACTATATCTTCATTCAAGTTTACTGACCTTGACCTAATTTTGCAGGGTCAAATAAAATGTTAACTGTTGATTCAATTTTGTTAGTACTGATGTTGAAGGATTACAGCTGTCCTTTACAAATCTACACTACACATGCATGTGCTCATTGACCAGCGTTTTATTGAACATAACTGAGTTTGACCTTTTTTTTCCAAGGTCAAATACTTGCATAGTAATGATTTCAGCACAATATCTCTTGAGGCTTTAGAGCTAGCTTTTCCTGATTTACACCACAGATGTAACTCTGCTTATTGATCCAAACCATATTGAAGTTTTACTCACTTTGGCATATTTTCTAATGTCAAAGTTTAGGTAAAAGTAAGTTTGTAAGAATGTAGATTCTCATTCATCCAGGATATGTAATTGGAATTAGGAACGTAAAACTGGTCTCTGGAAATAGTATATTTAATGCTTACGTTGCGGCATTAACCTAATGCCTTCTACAGAGCTAATATTGTACTGGAAACAAATCTATATATACAGCTGATAAGTAAGTTTGTGTGTCCACACTTTGATGTTATCTTATACAACTTGAACCAGTAGCAAGTTGAAGATGAATAATGTTGACACAATGATAGTTTTCAAGGTAAAAGTACCTGACAGAAGTAGATTAAATGCTGTTAACACAAATACTCCTTCCCTAATCAAGCAATCAAGAACTACAAATTGCAGTTTGAGAGCACTAAATCGTATGGTGATAATTTGAACAAAGAATATGCATCATAGTAATGTTTGACAAATCAGTTAAAACATTTGTGTTTTTATTCAAATTTTTCATATGAAGTGCTTTGAAGAACCCCACCCATATTGTCTGCTGCCGTCGGTACATTATTGCTTGGGAATCAATGATGTTAAAGGGACACAACTCTTCCAAACTGATGTAATGCATGTTTGCTTTTTACCCCTCGGCCAAAATTTGGCCGAAGGGTATTGTCGTCGTCATGTACGTCTGTCCGTCTGTCCGTCCGTTCGTCCGTCCGTCACACCTTTCTCGTTACCAAGATATCTTCAGAACGACTTACCCTAGGCACACCAAACTTGCAGTGCACATCCGTATGCGCGTGACGCAGAACCCTATTGAATCTGGACCTGATTGGTTGGAAACTTTGGCGGCCATCTTTAATTTATGCGAAACCATCATAGCTTTCTCGTTACCAAGATATCTTTAGAACGACTTACCCTAGGCACACCAAACTTGCACTGCACATCCATATGCTCATGACCCAGAACCCTATTGAATCTGGACCGGATTGGTTGGAAACTTTGGCGGCCATATTTAATTTATGTGAAATCATTAATCTTGTGTATCTTAGGTACCATTTCACTGTTCCGTGTGTGAACTTGGTATAGATCATCGATGCATCAAGAAACTTCAAAGGAATGACCAAACCAGTTTCCCTGATTCGGTGGAAACCTTGGCGGCCATCTTTAATTTATGCAAAATCTTTAATGATATATATCTTTGATACCATTCAAGTGTTCTATACGAAACTTGGTATACAGCATCGATGTATCAAGAGACCTGCAATGTATAACCACATCAGTTCCTCTGAGTGGCAGGAAGGATGGGCGGCCATCTTTAATTTATGCGAAATCATTAATGATCTCTATCTCTGATACCGTTCGAGTGCTCGATGTAAAATTTGGCATATATCATCGATGCATCAATAGACTTACGATAAATGGCAGTTCTGGTGTTTCTGATTGGGCGGAAACCTTGGTGGCCATCTTTAATTTATGCAAAATCTTTGATGATGTATATCTTTGATACCATTTCAGTGTTCTATATGAACTTGGTATACAGCATCGATGTATCAAGAGACCTGCAATGTATAACCACATCAGTTCCTCTGAGTGGCAGGAAGGATGGGCGGCCATCTTTAATTTATGCGAAATCATTAATGATCTCTATCTCTGATACCGTTCGAGTGCTCGATGTAAAATTTGGCATATATCATCGATGCATCAATAGACTTACGATAAATGGCAGTTCTGGTGTTTCTGATTGGGCGGAAACCTTGGTGGCCATCTTTAATTTATGCAAAATCTTTGATGATGTATATCTTTGATACCATTTCAGTGTTCTATATGAAACTTGGTATACAGCATCCATGTATCAAGACACTTGCAATGAATAACCACATCAGTTTCTCTGAGTGGTGGGAAGGATGGGCGGCCATCTTTAATTTATGCGAAATCATTAATGATCTCTATCTCTGATAATTTTCAAATGCTCTATGACAAAATTTGGTATACATCATCGATGCATCAACAGACTTATGTAATGAATACCGACTTCTCTGATTGGACATAAACCGTAGAGGCCATTTCTAATGGCAAATTTTTTCATAATCTGTATATTTGTCACTTGACTGCTTGGTGTTCCTGAAGTCTTGCTTCAAATTGAATACATTATGAATGGCTGGCGCCCAGAGCCGAGGGGTTTTCTGATGCGCAGCTTCGTATTGAGCTTTGTCCTTTCTTCTTGCATTTGATGGAATTAGACAAAATGACTGTCAGTAATATCTTGTTATTGATTCTGTAGGAATTTGAGAAGATGAATCTGGTTGGTTATCGCGTAATGAAGGAGGATGAGTTTTACTTCATCGTCGTGGACAGAGCCAGACCCAGAAACTGGGCCCATGCCCTGGAACTCAACTCCAAACTGGTGGAACTGAGTCGAGAATGTTCACCTGCTAAAGAAATCCAGCAGTTCAGTACAGAATCTGACAGTGCTATGCCGGCTGAGAAATCTGTCGACACACAGAACAGTGGACTAAATCAGACCGGGAGAGATCTGAGTGTTGACCTCAACTCTTCGACTGTTCCAAGCCAAAGTTCCTTGATTCTTGGGGATGACAGAATCAACAAATCTGATCTTGGGAGTGAGAAACTGTCTGCTGAGTTTTGTCCTGTTTCCACAGAATCTGTTTCAAAGGTGCTAATTTATTCGAGGGAGGCAACTAATTCTGCTGAAATGGATGTAGACCATAAACTGCAGGTTAATTCAGGAATTAAACCTGAGGAGTCATTAGAATGTGTGGAGGCCATAGAAAGAGATGCGTTAGAGGATCCTGACATGAATGTTTTGACACCCATTAAGCCGCCCATTGGACTGTGTGATGTGAGGGCCAGATCCTCATACCCAAATGTGACTGCTCCGTCACCTGAACAAATCCTCGTTCTCAAACGCTCCTCAAGTTTCTCAGGGTTCGTGGTGGAGGATCAGCACAGCCCTGCTACCAGTACCCCAGACAGAGAGCTACCAAGAAAGGAAGGAGAGTTACCTACCCTGAAAAGTGTGGCCAGTGCTCCCCAGATGGCACTGCAAGGCAGGGTGAGACATTTTTCAGGGCCGCCTGGTCCTGGCACACCCCTGAGCAGGACGTCGACTCGCCCCCAGACACCCTCCTGGGTCTCATCTACAGGCAGCTGTACAGAAGAAGGTTTGAGCTTATAATTGTTCATTAGGTCTGATTACCTAATCTATAACAGTTCAGTTTGCAATCCTATTATTCAGACACAGACCAGAGGATTTGAGGTCCACTAATAGTGAATTGTTTTTCAGGAATGGGATGTCCATATAATGTGGCTGGGTGGTGGTGTACATTTTGGCGAGATTGCATCACTCTGTACCTGGCTCATAATGGGCATTTAATTACAACAAAATTTAATTGAATTATGAGGTGGTGTGTACAGTTATTAGTATAACATTGAGAGAGCTATCAGTGATTCATAGGCCATCTTGGTACATGTCGTCATCATGTACGTCCGTATGTCCATCCATTCAGTGCTGTAACTTAAAGGGGACGTAAACTCTGCGGTAAAATACCGCGGGAATTATACAAGAGTCCCGATAGATTAAAAAAATCGTGACAAATATTTTTTCTCGTTTTTTTCCAATGAATGAGACAGACGCAAACTTAGAAAATACCGTGATTTGGAATTTCTTGGGGGCGCCGCCATGTTTATTTTGGGCAGCATTTTTATCCAATGGGAAAGCGTGAAATTCAGTTGTGCCGATAATCTCCTTACATCATCGGACATTCTCTGCGTCGAGATAACATGGCCGCATATGGTCGTTTTCATGCACTCCTCCGTTCCCCGACTAACAGAGGCAATGTTATAGATTAGCGTTGATGTAGAATACGGCATGATTCTAGCAGATATTCTACGATGCCGGGCTGCTCTGCATTTGGCTGTCACAATGTACCAGGTAATCCCGACACGTCGCACTATCATCCTCGCTCATGTTTGTAAGCTACGGTCTCGAATACTGCACTGCTGCCAATTGACGCGTTTTTACCTCCAGAGGCAGAAGAACTAGTGTCCGCTGACGTCACGATTCTTCAAACATGGAGGCCTCTATGCTGTTCCAGTGTAACGAAGTTAAAACGTTTAGTACTGCTTTGAAAAAATTGTGAAAAAATATCTGATACACTGTTTGGATTCTATGAGGAAAAAGCTTTAACTGCCCATGCACGGTTCACCAGAGTTTACGTTCCCTTTAATGCCTGCCCGCATGCAAATGCAGGCAAAAAAATGTGCAGGCATGCCGTACTTTCGATATGCCTATCCGTGCAGGCATGCACTTTGTTATCACTTGTTTGTCTATTATTTATTGGTGATCCGCGTCAACAATAAACAGGTCGTCCGCGTCAACAATAAACCATAAAAGTGATATCCAGCAGTGGCCTCAATGTACAATTGTTTATCTGTAGGTTGTGAGGGTGGGTCCAGTGACTCTGACAGTGATGATGAAGTGATATCCAATGGTGGCCTCAATGTACAATTGTTTATCTGTAGGTTGTGAGGGTGGGTCCAGTGACCCTGACAGTGATGATGAAGTGATATCCAGTGGTAGCCTCAATGTACAATTGTTTGTCTATAGGTTATGAGGGTGGGTCCAGTGACTCTGACAGTGATGAGGGTGGGTCCAGTGACTGACAGTGATGGGTTATGAGGGAGGGTCCACTGACTCTGACAGTGATGAAGTGATATCCAATGGTGGCCTCAATGTACATTTGTTTATCTGTAGGTTATGAGGGTGGGTCCAGTGACCCTGACAGTGATGATGAAGTGATATCCAGTGGTGGTCTCAATGTACAATTGTTTATCTGTAGGTTATGAGGGAGGGTCCAGTGACCCTGACAGTGATGATGAAGTGATATCCAGTGGTGGTCTCAATGTACAATTGTTTATCTGTAGGTTATGAGGGTGGGTCCAGTGACCCTGACAGTGATGATGAAGTGATATCCAGTGGTAGCCTCAATGTACAATTGTTTATCTGTAGGTTATGAGGGTGGGTCCAGTGACCCTGACAGTGATGATGCAGTGATATCCAGTGGTAGCCTCAATGTACAATTGTTTATCTGTAGGTTATGAGGGTGGGTCCAGTGACCCTGACAGTGATGATGAAGTGATATCCAGTGGTGGTCTCAATGTACAATTGTTTATCTGTAGGTTATGAGGGTGGGTCCAGTGACCCTGACAGTGATGATGAAGTGATATCCAGTGGTGGTCTCAATGTACAATTGTTTATCTGTAGGTTATGAGGGTGGGTCCAGTGACTCTGACAGTGATGATGAAGTGATATTCAGTGGTAGCCTCAATATACAATTCTTTGTCTATAGGTTATGAGGGTGGGTCCAGTAACTCTGACAGTGATGAGGGTGGGTCCAGTGACTGACAGTGATGGGTTATGAGGGAGGGTCCACTGACTCTGACAGTGATGAAGTGATATCCAATGGTGGCCTCAATGTACAATTGTTTATCTGTAGGTTATGAAGGTGGGTCCAGTGACTCTGACAGTGATGATGAAGTGATATCCAGTGGTAGCCTCAATGTACAATTGTTTGTCTATAAGTTATTAGGGTGGGTCCAGTGACTCGGACAGTGCTGAAGTGATATCCAGTGGTGGTCTCAATGTACAATTGTTTATCTGTAGGTTATGAGGGTGGGTCCAGTGACTCTGACAGTGATGATGAAGTGATATCCAGTGGTAGCCTCAATGTACAATTGTTTGTCTATAAGTTATTAGGGTGGGTCCAGTGACTCGGACAGTGCTGAAGTGATATCCAGTGGTGGTCTCAATGTACAATTGTTTATCTGTAGGTTATGAAGGTGGGTCCAGTGACTCTGACAGTGATGATGAAGTGATATCCAGTGGTGGTCTCAATGTACAATTGTTTATCTGTAGGTTATGAGGGTGGGTCCAGTGACCCTGACAGTGATGATGAAGTGATATCCAGTGGTAGCCTCAATGTACAATTGTTTGTCTGTAGGTTATGAGGGTGGGTCCAGTGACTCTGACAGTGATGAGGGTGGGTCCAGTGACTGACAGTGATGGGTTATGAGGGAGGGTCCACTGACTCTGACAGTGCTGAAGTGATATCCAATGGTGGCCTCAATGTACAATTGTTTATCTGTAGGTTATGAGGGTGGGTCCAGTGACTCTGACAGTGATGATGAAGTGATATCCACTGGTAGCCTCAATGTACAATTGTTTGTCTATAAGTTATTAGGGTGGGTCCAGTGACTCTGACAGTGCTGAAGTGATATCCAGTGGTGGTCTCAATGTACAATTGTTTATCTGTAGGTTATGAGGGAGGCTCCAGTGACTCTGACAGTGATGATGAAGTGATATCCAGCGGTGGCCTCAACGTACAATCTCCTCTCATCATAAACTTCTGGCTCCTCATGAAGATACACACAGATAAAGTGGACGTCTTCTACCATACCAGGTGAACTGTTACCTTCTTAACATGCCAGGTCTCCACAATCTGTTATTGGTTGGGTCAGAAAAAGTTCTCTCCCATCATATATCACCCCATTTACCTATTTGATGGAACAGCTCTTATATAGCTCTATTCAGAAAGTGTATTATTTCCCCTGAATTATCGCCGCTCTTTAAGATCGGAGCATAAAAATGTGCTTTTGGTAAAGTAATGACCTCAGTTTCACTTTTACCAAAGGTCCCTGCAATTACATGTATATCCAATACTTATTGATTGAGAAACTATTCCAGACTATTTGAATGAAAAACTATTTTATTACGGGAAATATCTTTCTACAGTTTTCACATATAATCGATAGTTCTGGTATACATTTTAAATATAATGTACTAGAATAATTGAATAGTTAATTACTTCAACTTATTGCGAGGGCCTTGGGTACTTACCAGAAGTTCCCTGCGCCACTGCGTTCCTAGTGGTACAAGGGGGATAAACCTTTTCTGAATAAGGATATTCATCAATAGAAAAGTGTTTGTATCATCACAGAAATGCTGATTGATCAGTTAGTGCTGGAGAGGAAAGTGTGCTGCCATTTATACAAAGTATGCAAGTTGGAGATTTAGTGATTAATATCATCCTTGTATGTATGTTCTGTACTCCGTAACTTGTTTAGGTGGACACTATTATCCCCATCCAAAGTGGTTCATGTGTTCTCTTTACAACATCATACATGTCATAGTAGTTTTATATGTTGAACAGCACTGTTATTGGGTATCAAAAGAAGTTCTGAATATATTTGGTTTAAATAGTATTCATTCACCTTGAGATGGAATGGGGGGCACATTGAGATAACTTATTATTGTGTCTCCTCCATACAAAAATATATATTACCTCAGTCAAATTACAAATAAAACAAATATAACAAATAATAGAGGGAAGGCGGAAAAAGTGAAACCAAATCCACGATCATGTTAATGAGAAGATTTACATTTCACTGGGAGAAGCTCAGGGTGTCACCGTACTACGAGTTGAATGAAGAACCGGACGAGGAAAACCTGTCCGGACTCTGAAACAACAGTAGATGAGCAGATAGAACATATTTGTAGTTTGAAGTCAGAAATGTTTGGTTTTTGTAATATTATCGCCCCAGAAATTTTTGAATATGCAAATTAGTAACCTCATCTTCGTCAAGATCGCTGATTGTGTTTTGAAAGTGGAACACTCGGCATATTGTAAATAGTTGCAAGATTAGTTAGCAGCATGATACGTTGAGTGTAGAAAAAGAGACAGTAATGGAAATAGTGATCCAAAGTCTCATTGGGATGTCCGCAATTCCATTGCGAAGTGTCAGACAGGGAATTGTCAAATAAGTGTCTTTTGAGATTGTTGCAACCGTTACGGAGACGACATCATAAATCGTTCTCTTTTCGAGAACAAACTTAATACCAGGATGGTGGATTAGGTTTGAAATACATAATTAATAACTTGCATTTGAAAGCAGGAAGAGATGGTAAATTCTGAACAGTTGCTGGGTCAGGGCATTCCAATCGCGAACCATGGCTGTTAAGAAGGATCCCCTAAATAACTCAGTTCAACACCTGTTAGGTGTAAACTAATTTGCGTGATGGACATTGTATGGATTGCGAGTATAGGTTGTGGAAGGGAGGTGATCATACAGGGGTCTAAATATATGTGATACATTTGATATTGTTGTATAATTGATTGTAGGGATACTGGGGAGAAGGACAATGAAGAAATGGTTCACCAGAGACAGCTTCTTACTGACATCATCAATAACATCAAACAGATCTGTACGACTGTCAATCAAGTATGACTGACACTCTCTCACTAACTCTTTTATTGTCTTCTACAAATGTATAGAACATTGCTCGTTCAAAACTGCCAGTGCAGTTAGAATATAATTCTTATACCACTTATCCACATCAATTTTGAGTTTGACTGTGATGTAATCTTGTGTTGTGATTTTGTTGTTAATGAACATGAAAAGATAACTATAATAAAAAATGCCCTTGGGGTTCAACTATAATGCTCCTGGAGTTTTGCACCCCGCTCTGTACTTTATTGTTATTATACATATATATAAAAATGGGAATGCTTGAAAGGAATGTAGACTGAAGTGTATTTTGACTGGTCTAGTTGTGTGGTTCAATAAGTTATTATTCACTACCTGTTTTCAGCACAAGTTGTTGGTAGAATTACATGATACGAGAATGTGCAACTCATTACTTGTACCTGAAGCGGATGATGATGTGACGTGGCGAAGAGATTCTCTCACCAAACATAAACAACCATCCTCAGGTAAGCCTTCATCAGTAACTTTCAGGTTTCTGTCAAAGATGAAGGTTATTGCGAAAGTTATACATACCATACATTTCTTGTGGTACACCTTTTACTAAAATTTACCGCCCTTGAATATATTTGTCCACTGCTGCAAATGCTTCGACCCTTTCTCTTGTATTTCCTTGCTGTGGGCATGTGTGACCGCTTAATGAAACTTGAGAATTTTCAGGGATGAAGCTTCATGATGTGAAATGTGTAATGTTAGCATGCCACAAAATCTCTTCAAAATTCAAACATTTTCTGGCATGAAAGCAACACAACCACCCCTTACCATGTTCAGAGCTCAAAGACAATCTGCCCAGCAGTGTTGGCAAGCTTGTATCTTCATTTGCTATATGACATGACGTATGTTTACAGCTTGAAGGATTTACTCCATTCATTAGTTCAAGGGAAATGATGGAGAGAGAGAGAGAGAGAGAATTAAGATTTAAAGTCGCGTTCAGCAATATTTCAGCTATATAGCGAAGATCAAACAAAATTCTAAGTATTCAAGTTAATAACTCCGTAAACTAATGCATTAAAACAGGTGTACAATCATTAAAATTTATACAACAAACCGATCTCTCTAAAACAATCTAAAATACAATCTTCTTTTACTCGACCAAAAACATCTTCCAACGTAGCTGCTTGATAAAAAGCGTCTCTTACAATCTTAAAATCTATACAGTCGATAAGAATATGTCTCACCGTGAGATCTTTGTGGCATGGAATACACCTTGGGACCGGCTCTTTTTTTAAGTAAATATTCGTGAGTTAATCGCGTATGGCTGATTCTACATGTACATCGTCTAATCATGGCCTGATCGAACTGTTTCTGGCTGTTCAGATGAGTATAACCAACAGGGTTTTTTTTAACTCGTGAAGTTTGTTATTATCCATAGCATCCCATAAAGATTGAAACAACAAATGATGGAACGTTAGTGTAGTATTTGACTTGAAAGGTGAAGATGGTAAATAATAGCACAGATGGACTCATTGAGGTCCCACAACTAACAGTGACCAGCCTGCAGGCCACATTCAATATAACAAGGATTGAGCACAGACATAGTAGTTGTACATTCCTGTTAACTCTTTACCAAAATACATGCCAGGAAAAAAGTAGTGAAGGTGGAAGAGGAGAGGGAGTTGTGGGGAATGCAAAACCATACCCCGTTACCATGGTTACACTGTATCTGTAGATGCTGAGGTGGAGGAGGAAGAAGAGGAGGGAGAACAGAGCTATCTGATGGACAACTTAAAGTTAATGCCAGGTCACTTTGCCTGTGATTGTGTCCTCGAACACCCATTTGTCCTACACCCTAGGATCAAATCTGTGCCCACTCGGGGGGCTGGCACATCCAGAAGTAAGCGATACATTAACAATCTAATCATGTTCATCATTACTAACATGAATAGACCAGCTTCTGTCCCAACTGTCCATGGACATGATGGATATTTCTTTGCTCATCTCCATAGGTGACCTCCTAGTCCTTCTGAAGCTTAACATTAGAATTACCCATTCCAGCACAGAGTAGGTTGTCCAAGTTAACATCTGACGTAAATAATTAGGATACTGTACTGTGTTTGAGTGATGACTTGAGAAGTCCAGCTGGGACGGGTTTCAACTAATGTTCAATTTTCTATTTGTGCATTTTTGTGGAATTCCTGGTGGCAAATTTGACCAAAATGAACAAAAGCTGGTCTACTCATGATGGCTAGTAAATAAAGTTTTGTACCATACCAGAGAAATGTTCTCAGTCACGATGGATATTTTGATGGCCTGTAATACGAAATGACTGACTCTGACAGTGTGTTGTGGTTATATCTTGCTATTAGTCGGAGGCAGGCTTGCATTGTATAATGTAGGTATTCGGTGTTACCATGGTTATGGCATGCTTCATTCTTTCCTGCACAGGTGTACAGGTGTTAAGGACTGTCCTCAATGCTTTCTCTGTGAACAACAGGAAGAACATGTTTGTCATCAAAGAGGCACCAGAAAATGTCTTCTATCTCAGGTTTGTATTCTCCAACAGTTGAACACATTCCATCAGATCATTCAGTATTTGTAAATATTTACATGTTTACATTCCAAGTTACAGGGATTTCATGATAGTTTACCATTTGTGGCTGATGTGAACTTTACAAACATGCCATGTTGCCCTGACAAGTTTGAAGCTGAACAGTTTTGTTGTGTCCGAAGTTGCAAACTTGCAAGTTAACTTCGACTGTCATGCTGATCTCTGATTGGGTGATGGTCTTTCAAACAGCCACTCAGCTCGTGAGAATCAAAGAAACACACATTCAGAAAGATAGACTGCGGTTCGCAGTTCGTTATTCAGGACCAGTCATTGAGCGACTCATAACAGCGCCCCTAGCAGCGCCCCCTAGCGTCAGATTTGGGATATGAATATGCAAAGATATAGAGCATGACATTCTCTCTTGCTGTACAGAGTTTGGAGTTTAAAGTACTCATAATAAAAAAAATACAAATTTCCATATCTGAGGAAATAATTGCTGATCTCCTCGAATAATGAACTGCGAACTGCGAACCGCAGTCTAACTTTATGAATGTTACATACCAAATGAAATAAAGTTAGCAACTTTAGAAAGGACGTGCAAAGTTACATGTGATGTTTTCATTCAGTCTAGGCATTTAATTTCTTGTCACTGAAAGATATGTTGGTAAACTATTATTAAATCCGCTGTAAATTTCCATACCAGCTTGGTATTGGTGTTTCATTCAAATCTACTTTTATGAATAAATTGAGAAGTCATGGGTCATTTCTGAGACTTGTTTCTCCTTTGCGTCCGTGTCTTGTACATGATTTTAAATCTCATGGTATTTGTCATAGAGTTGTACACTGTTATTAACATTGTGAATGGTAAAGATGAAGCTAGACCTTCCCAGACCATTATTGACGTGTATAATTGTGTATTCAGGTTACAGGAGTCCACATGTATCGTGTCAGAGTCTGTATCAGGGGAGGGCTGTCCACAAACCAAGGAGGCTGAAGATACAGGTATATGCAATTAATTGACAATTTACCTGAATAATATACCAGTTTGTTCCTTGGTCATAGTCGAATTTTGTGGGTACACAGCCAAATTTCCACATGTTGGTACCGTGTGGTAACTGAATGGTAACCGCAAGGAAGGGCCCGGAACGGTACACCTCAGTACAGTACCAGTCAGTACTGACCTGTATCCACACTGTACCACTTAGTAACTGGTCAGTACTGATTGGATACCATACAGTACCACAAAGAACAGGACGGAACAGTACTGCATTGTAACTGAACAGTAACCAACTTGTTACTGTGCAGTACTGGTCAGTTACCACTTGGAACCAGGCTGTTGCTAACTGACATGTACTGCTCAGTTCAGTTCTGACCTGTGATTATCACACAGGAACTGTTCAGTTACAGCTCAGTACGGTGGGCCTTTCCATGCAGTACCGTTCAGTAGTGTACAGCTCAGTACATGTCTGTGAAAAATTGCCTGTGTAATGGATTATTTCCTGAAGTGCAAGTTGTTGTATTGTGATAATTGAGATATTCGTTCTTGTAATTGAATTCACTCTAGCAGAAGTTTTATTCTCTTATATCAAGGGCTGGAGTGGGGGGGGGGGGGGGGAGGATGGGGAGGTCATTGGGCGCGAATGACCCCCTCTCAGCGCCTAACCATATGTTATTTTCTGTCTAGGACAGCATAGCCCTGGACAATCTAATAAGTGCACATAGGAAATGACCCACTCTTAAGGAATCCTGGTGATGCCCATGTATACATATGTTTTAATTATCAAGGAGATGAAACACTTCTGCAAAATGTCAAATGTGTTAGAAACTCAGAAGTACCTTGTTCCTTTAGAATGCTGTACTATTGTTCTTCCAGTTTTAATAATACTAATTAATTAATGTATATTTCAGTTTCTGCCAGCTCTTCTCTCAAATCCTTGTCCAATAATAAAAGTACTGGTACAAGGAATGCCCAGGATAAGGAGGTTAGTTCACCGTCTCTCACTCGGCCGTACCAATAGTGTAGGATAAAGGATGCATGGCATTAAGTTTGCACTGAAATATTCAGCTTAAATTATGGGGAGGATCATACATGAACCCGGTACCATGTGGGAACAGAACAGATGCCAAGTTTAATGTAAGAAAGGAGGAAAAGAGGTAAATCAGTCTGGAGTTTCTGGTACATGCTTTGCTTCAATGATCTTAAGGTCCATAAAATGCAAACCAAGTATTATGTTTGAAAGGAAAGGGGTACACATGTCCGATTATTTTTGTCCAAATTAACGTATTTATCTCATTATTCAGGAGAGTGACACAATGTCCTGGGATAAAGATGCAGACAGTGTATCTCTGGGGTCGTCAGGTCTGACCAGAATGGACTCCAGACAGGAGGAATGTATAAAGCTGTTTGTCCATGGGATCTGTCCTCCAGGTACTTGACTTGTCTTTCTTCAACAATTATTACCTTCCTCCCTGTATAATTTTGCCACATAAAGAAAGCTGTGTATGGTATCTGGATTACAAGATTTTTTCCTTACTTTTGATTTTTTTCTTGTTATTTCCCTTCTTGAAATGAATCCGTATAAACACAATATCTAAATTTTGGATGAACACATTCATGTATTTTATAAAATTGATTTTATCATTAAATATACTGATTTTCGCTTGTATGATAAATCAGTTTATTTGCATAACAAATCTGAAATCTGCGCATTGTCTTTGATTTTTGTTGGATCAAATTGTATTTGCTGAGTCACTGTCAAATGATAGTTGATGACAGAGGGATGAAAATATAAAAGATGAAATCAAATTTCTCACTCAAGTTGAGTTAATTTTGAACTGTTTTTCCTGGTCAGGTCCAGAGATACGAGACGGTTTAATTCAGACGTTACAGAGAAGACTGGACGATGCTGTACTGGATATGATCTCTCTCATGTTGTCCAGGAACCCCATGTGTAAACTGACCCCAGACGATGTACATGTGAGTATACTGACCCTTGTGCACCCCACCCTCGAGCACCCCACCATATCCACCCTTGAGCACCCACCCACTACATTGTGTAACATATGGATGAGACCTTTCTAAAAGGGGGAGGGCATCATGGGCATAATCTCAAAGTTGAAGCCTTGTTCCGAATGTACGTTGTGAAAATCCATAGTGATAATTATGGCTGAGGATTTGAACTATGTTAAATTGGTGCCCAATGTGGGGCCATAAAGTTGAGGCAATGTGTTTTTGTTGTTCACTTTCAAATCTACAAATACCATACATATAGAAAAAAAATATAATTAGATAAATGTATTAGACATTACTATATAGATATATTCTACAACATAAAATACATATGCTACCACATCCAGAAACCTGATCAACACTTGACTAAAGTTGTCCTATAAAAGTACCTAGTTCTGCCCCATAGGTTATAATACATCATCTCTGTTGTTTGATAGTTTATCCAGAAGCCTTGTCAACAGCCGACTAAGGTTGTCCTACTGACGGTGCCTTGTCACACCATGCTTCAGCTGTGTGCCCTGATGCATTACCTGAGACAGAATCTCCTACAGTTCCTCCATGTCCCTAACTACACGGAGAACCGGGCCGAGAGTCGATTCCAGGATAACACAGAGGAGCTCTGGGATGCCATTCCAGAGGGGAATGCCTACCTCTACAACCGACCTCAGGCGTCAGGGGGCAAAGGTCAGTGAGAGACAACTAAATCTCCTACATTTCTCTTTTTAGTTACTCATACTCCATTTTATCGCAATGTGAGACAAAATTCCTGAACTGATTTAGTGAGTTGAGAAGCTACACCAGTACATGTTGAGAGGTGTAAATGTTAGGTCAGATATTGCTCTCAACCTCCTCCCAGAAAAATCATTCTATCAACTTACACCTCTTCACTTCTTCTATGTGTATCATGCTTTTACAAAACATTTCCTCATATTTGGTATATATTTTTTGTGAAAGTAACTAAGCAAAGTGATTTATTCTTTATTTGTATTGGCTACGTTCATTTTGTAAGCCCTACACAAGTTATTGAATGAAGGCAAAAAAATTCTCTGGGTGATGATTTTTAATAATATGTCATTCATCTTCCCTAAATTTTCAGTTTGTTCTTAGATTATTAGCGTGGTAGTTTGAGAGGATGATCACTTGTACAAGTGTGTCCCATATTTCACCTATACTATGTTTGTAAATATGCCAGTATTCAATATTCTTGGCAGGTATTGCTTGTATCGGTCTATCGTTGGTTGATGGACAGCAGAAGTTGAAGCATCTGATTGGTTGTTGTAAGCCGTCGCCGACAGCATACATGGAGTGGTTAGACCGTAACAGTATGGATAGACTGGTGGAGACGTCTGTTTATAACCCCGACCAATCATCTACCGGTCCAGGTATTCACAAATACTCCAATGTTACTTTTGAAAAATTCCATTTCCAGATATGCAGTGTAGTGCTGCACAAATTTGAGTCCACAGCTGCTGTTTGATGTTTGATTTGTCTGGCTTATATGTATTTTTATATCAGATTGCACAAGCCAATGTGTGAAACTTTTTTTTCCAGATTTACCACCTTTATTACATATGAGGTGAAGAAAGTACCACGCAGCGAAGAAAGACTGTATTTCATGATCCTTCATATCAGACGTCTTAAAAAGTCGTTTCACAAGTATAAAGACCTTTTATTGCCATCATACAAGTGTAGCTCCATGTTGGGTGGCCCTGAAAAGGGGCCTGATTCAGTGACAGGGGCTATACTTTTATTTGCTTCACAGCAAGCATACCATCATCCTGAAAATAATAGAAAGAACATGGATTAAGTCATGTATTGGTTAATCAAACAATATCCTTTTACCAGTGGGAAATTATAAACTTATCTAGTTTGTAAATATAATGCAATGAAGAATAATTATCACGAATATGCCAAGGTCCGTGAGCCTTGTCTTAAAACCAGAAGTATTCATACTTCACTAGTAATACCAATGTTATTACAGTTGAATATCACTAACAGGAACATGGAATTGAACAAATAAAACAGAAAAATTTGAAGTATCATTTGGTGACAATGTAGGACAAAGGGCTTGTTTGAGATGAACCTCATGTTGATTACAACGAATCAATTTGGTATATTCGATGATTTGTCTAGGATCAGATGGGAAGGAGAGAGAGAGACGACTGTCAGGAGTGAGAGATCTGGATCAAGGGAAATCCCCCAGTAAACCAGGCCTTCCACCACCTTCACCATTCCAGACACTCTTCTCGGAGTTCAAGAAGAAGGCAATGTCTCCTTCTGCCAAAGATAGCCCCAAGGTAACTCTACAAAAGACAATCAGAGTTGATATCATATATATGTTATGTTTCTATGCTAGTTATCTGGCTCTTTCTGGCAAGTTATCGGATTTGCCAGCCAAAGTCTCACTTGTTGTGCCAACATTGTTTTACAGTTGTCTTTGGCATGGAGAACCTGACCTTCCAGACTACATGAGACTACACAAAGATATAATTTATGTAACTTCTCGGCTAGGTATTTCCTATTTACTGTAAAACATGTTTCTTTCGCGTGCATGAAACTTTCGCGATTTTCGCGATTGGAATATATCGCGAAAGTTTCATGCACGCGAAAGAAACATGTTCATATGACAAGGGCGAAGATAATAAAGCAACAACAACAACGACAGATAAAGGACACGAGAGCAATTGTTTTCGACATTAGCACAGGTGTAATGGTCTCACCACCAAAGCTCTATTCAGAATCGACTGTTTAAATCACCGGATACAATTTAATATACTAGTACTAGTATACTAGTACAATTAATTCTGCTAAATTAGTCCCAAGTCTTGCATATGTGAAGCAAGTGTAATATTAGAATCGATCATCAATGTCCTCGTATGCCGCCTTGATGCTGGCCGATTTGATCCCCTGTAGTGCTGGCGCGAATACACATTTAAACCATTGTCAGCTAATGCCGACAAGAAATCCTTATCACCATCACGGTGGGCTTTGAAAACATCAAAAATGACAATCAAATGACAACTACCTGCATGATATCTCGTGATATAGGGTTTGTTTACCTACGGGAATTCCTTTTAAGGCTGAAACAGCGGGATTGAAATAATCTGCCCCCAACAGCCAGGAGACCTGTTTGAATAACAGTACTGTAAAAAGACCACACTGAAAGCAACCACATGTGAATACACATGGCTTTGTCGTTTTTGCCGCCTCCGGTATGTATTTCCCCATCCATTTATGATTAGTATGATATATTTGTAAATTAATTTTTTTTCTGGCACAGAGAGTATCGCAAAAGTTTCATGTCGCAAATTTTTTAAAATTGAAAAATCGCAAAAGTTTCATGTTTCACAGTACCGGTAATTAGACACCCACAAGTGTGTCTAGTTAAATCAACAATGTTGTTGACATTGAGGCTCAATCACATTACTCTGTCTCTTGTTTCAGACATTTGAATTTCCATCAGTGGGTAGTGGCCCTATGTCTTCTGGGTTAGGCAGTATGACGTGGCAGGAAATCGATCCAGCTGGACACAGAGACTCAGACTTACGGACACTGATACAGAAATATGAATCTGGTGAAAAGGGCACCCTTCAGCTGAAGTACTGGACTAGCCTTGTTGATTGGTTGGAATTATGTTCACAGAAATGTAAATATTCCAAATGGAAATACAATGTCTTATTGTGCAGGAAAGTATGATTTCCTCAGACCAATTACAGTCGATCCAAAAATGATTTTGAAAATATTGTTACTGGTGTTTTCTTGTAATTATGCCCCCCCTCTAACTAGAGGGGGGGCATATAGCGATCGCTTTGTCCGTCCGTCCGTCTGTCCGTCTGTCTGTCCGTCTGTCCGTCTGTCCGTCTGTCCGTCTGTCCGTCCGAATTTCTTGTCCGAGCAATATCTCGGTTAATATTTGATGGACAGGATTGAAACTTGCATGGAATGTGGCTAGTGCCTCGTAGTTTTTTCCGAGTTCGGGTATAATTTTCAAGAGTTATGGCCCTTTTTCTGAAATCTCTGTGAATGAGACTTGTCCGGGCTGGATCTTGGTTAATATTGTATGGACAAGTATGAAATTTGCATGATATGTGGTCAGTGCCCCACAGTTGTGCAGCGTAAAGTTTCTTCATGTTTCGCTTATATTTTCAAGAGTTATGGCCCTTTGTTCCTGAATTCTTCGTGAATTGGGACTTGTCCGGGCTGGATCTCGGTTAATATTGTATGGACAATTATGAAATGTGCAGGATATGTTGTCAGTGCCCTGTAGTTGTGCAGCGTGAAGTTTCTCCGCGTTTCGCATATATTTTCAAGAGTTATGGCCCTTTTTTGTTCAAATTTGTGTGAATTGGGACTTGTCCGGGCTGGATCTCGGTTAATATTGTATGGACAATTATGAAATTTGCAGGATATTTGTCAGTGCCCTGTAGTTGTGCAGCGTGAAGTTTCTCCACATTTCGCATATATTTTCAACAGTTATGGCCCTTTTTTCTTCAAATCTTTGAGACTTGTAGGGCTGGATCTCGGTTAATATTGTATGGACAAGTATGAAATTTGCATGATATGTAGTCAGTGACCCATTGGTGTGCAGCGTGAAGTTTCTCTGCTTTCGGTTATATTTTCAAGAGTTATGGCCCTTTGTTTATCAAAACTAAAGTGAATGGGATATATTCATTTGTCCAGGCTGGATCTCAGTCCATAACCGATTTGGACCAGAAAATGGCTATATTATATGTTATCCTACATTCCAAAGCAGACAACATAGGTCCTGAATTAAAGTATGAAGTTGCTGAATTGGGTGCAAATTCAAAGTTCACTGATCGCTTCATAATTTCACCACAATATACTCCCAAGGAATGTAGGTCTCATAACCAGGTCACATTTTCGGATTTGGCGAAAGCCCTATCTTGCATCGAAACATCATATTATCACTTGTTGGCTGATACTTGGAATATGTATTATGTGAGGCATGGCAAAAAAGTGACAGAAACAGAATTCGAAGAGAACAGTTGCATGTTTAGCTTCAGATGTAATCCTCTGTGATGAAATTTGATCAAATCACTAAACTGGCTTCAATCCATGACCCCTTAGTCAATTTCATTCCAGCTGTATGCAATCTGTCTGCTAACCAGTGTGACTACTCACATTGTGCAATAGACATTTGTATGCAGTGCTTTCAGCTTTGGAGATTCCCACTTCGAGTAACACTAAATTTCATAGCGAGTCATTCTTGAATTACTGTTTTCTTTTGCCGTAACTGATATATTCATCTTGCCGGCTGAGATTCGTAAGGTGGAAATCGTATGACACATTTACTCATGAATAATTCATCAGCTCGACCATCTCCAGACAGCAAAACAACTCAAGACATTTTGAGAAACTGTGTGAAAGAAAGATTGTTGTTTCCTGTACATTAGGTTGTCCCTCCGTACAGAAGACACAGGCGACTGTTTTGTCCCGGTTTTCTGTGGACATTGTTCTACGTGAGATACAGAATTCAGTGATACAAATGTCCTCAGATGTCAAACCTGTGGTGTATAAGCTGACAGGACAGACAGGTGTTCCATACAGTGTTAGTCGTCACCCAGTACAGGTAATATCTGTTAGCTGGTGAGCTGGACTTCACAGTTTAAACATGATCAATATTATTAAAAAAACACAGAAATACACTAACTTAAGAGCTACATGTCCATGGTGAACAATCTTCGTCAAGGTTGCTTGTAACCACCTTTTAACTTTTGGTGCTATCTCACAGCAATCTCTTGATAAAAAGAAGTTCAAAACATTTTATGAACAGATGTACCGAAATGTAAGATTTTATTTGGACCTCCGCAAATCTGCTTCAAAATTGGTACATGTAGTTGCCGCTACACAATTCTATTCTGATACACAAACTTCTGAGCTAACTTCACCTACATGTTGTAATACAGAAACTGCTGAGCTATACCTCATTTACATACATTTTTAATATACTTTATTCTATGTAATAATATGATAAATTGGAGTGATCGACATGTACTACGCACAAGAAGAAATGTGCCAGTACTTTAATATCCTGGTTATATTTTGTGATGATAGGCCACTGATGGTAGCCATGAATCTTCCCTGGATGTTTATAGTGGTCAGGTGTCAACACTGGGCAAAACAAACAACTACCTTATGATTGGTAGAAATTACAGCCAATGGAAGCTCTGTCTGGACCATTCATCAGTAGAAGATATGCCTGTTGAAGTAGTGTCCAGTACGTCTACGGGATCAGGTATGTGTCACTGTTGCTGTGATAAAATGGACCATTCCACTGACTCCAATGCATGATGGGATATCTGCATGCTTTTGTTTGCCCTAGTGGTTAGAAGGAAGTACGCAATCTCACGCAATGTTAAATGACATGATTTTCATTAAAAGCTCTCTGCTGACATCAGATGAATAATTCCCGGACATTATTAACCCCGGTTATTGCAATCGTCCTTGGCCATGGGGGTGGCCATTGAGCTGTAGAAAACTTTGTACATCAAGAGCGGAAAAACTAGGAAGACTTAGGCACTGAAACTTGCCTAGTTGGTCACAATTGTAATGTTGTGAGTCTGTATAGTTTTTGGGCGATGGCAGATGAGAATTAATACGTTTTTTTTGCGAAGAAATGCTCGAAATTGGAATGTTGTTGTTCTTGTACGTTAAGAGATTGACGACCTCACCCGGATGTTCCTGTTGTATAGATATACCCCGGGTATTTGTGAAGCGATCAGTCTCTGCACAGAGGTGACGATGGTAATCAAAGTGTTAGCTATACTCGGATCTCTTGACCAGGGGAGTGCCTGATTTTGCGACAACCGTAAAGTGTGATGTTCTTCCAGCATGGCAATGAGGAATAAACGGGCTCGAATAAACAGGCGAGTAAAGCACACTTCCAGATCAGGGAATGGAAAACTTACCGACGTTTATGCTTTAGTTGACCTGATAACTATTACTAGGGCAATTTTAAACATATTCTCCGTCAAATTCGGAAGAAAGATACGGAGTTGTTGGCTCGAAATGGCACAAGCCTAAGTGCGTCGGCGGACATGGGCAAGTGAACTGATATTTTTCCTTGAACGAAGTCGGCAACTGACAGTCAAAATCTATATCATTTCTCTGCTAGAAAATCTCAGTTTGCGAATTTTGTTTTATTATGAATACATTGAAATAATGCGTTGAAATAAACCCTGAAGATTCAAGCAAACTTATTGATCAAATTGTGAAGTAAAATTTTTCGTTCTTCGACAAATCGCGTGTTCAAACATTGCACATGTGACAGGGGCACTGGACATTACAATAAAATTTATTTCCCAAACAAAACAAACTTTTGGCCCTACCTACTCAAATTTTTTTCTAGCTTGTTTCCGGAAACAGACATATTTTGATTCTTGTTAGTTATCACTTGGTGATCAAGAAATTTATCGAAAATATTCAGAGAAATGCTGGTTAAATGCCATGCGGTTGCGCAGGAAATGTAGCTTGATTATCAATTTTTACCCCTCTGGCAAATTTTGCCCGAAGGGTATTGTCGTCGTCTGTCCGTCTGTCTGTCTGTCCATCTTTCTTGTGAACACGATATCTCAAGAAGAATTATAGCCAGGCATTGTAAATTCATACCACAAATGTATCGGGTGAAGGGTCAGAAGCCTATTAAAAAGGACTGACCTTGACCTATTTTATCAAGGTCAAATTATAGTATTTGCTATATTTTTTGAAGGATTGAAGCTAGGATCTCCAAATTCATATTACTTATGCAACTGGTGATTGACTAGAAGCCTACCCCAGTTGACTGACCTTGACCTATTTTTTATAGGTCATATACTGTTTATTATAATATAAAATGAAGAAATAAAGCTAGGCTTTCCAAATTAGTACTATGTATACATCTGGCGAAGGTCCAGAGGTGTACTGAAGATGACTGACCTTGACCTATTTTATCAAGGTCAAATTACAGTATTTGCTATATTTTTTGAAGGATTGAAGCTAGGGTCTCCAAATTCATATTATTTGCTTCCTAAATCGTAAACCTGCTTTAATTTCAATGCCTTTAATCTCCATTAAAGTGCACAATCAAACGTAGAAAACGGAAGTAAACTAAAAATTAACTCCCCTAGGAGAGAGTTATCCGCCCCTAGGAGAGCTCTCACTCTTCCCAACGTGGTTACTATATAAGCCAGAGCCAGCCCATTCTCGCCTCTTTCTCCTGTTTGCTCTCGAGCAGTGCACATCTAGGGAAGTGTTTAGATTCAATTTTCAACGTTGGTTGTTGTTGTTTCGCTGGTATATCCTTTATCAAGTGTGACTTTTGTTTGTTATTCGGAACTTCCTTATTGTATTATTATGTCTGAGGTTCCGACTACTATTCCTTGTCGTACGTGCGGGCAGATTTTGTCCCCATTGGACGCCCACACGGCTTGTTTTTCTTGTAAAGGAATTGTGTTATCGAGCGACCACGTGCGCGGAATGTGTGTTATGGGACGCGACGACTTGGAGGAATTATGCCCAAGCTCGTCGTGCTTATCTTTTACATGCTTGTGATGACCCGTCTATTTCGGAGGTCGACAGACGGGTTTTAGAAATTTCTTTGGTCAATGATATGAAATGTAATGAGGATCTTGACCGAGTTGGTCAAGATCCAGTTTCGCCCGCGTCGGTATATATTCCGCCAAGCGGGACTATCCTACACGAAGATAATTCTAGGTTGTTAGACAGCTTGACCCGTACCGGAGCTTCATTGTCTAGGGTCGATCCTAAACCCGTTCCTTTGTCCGGCTTAACAAAGACCAGGTCGGTCTTGCCTGGGCATTCCATTGTCTCCGTCAGACAAAAGAATTCTTTGCCTCATGTTATTTCGCCTTTGCCTATCGGTTTACCACATGTTTCTTCTAGAAAGAAGAAAGCAAATAAATGTCGTCGTGTGTCAGTTTCTCCATTACGGGTTAAGTCTAAACATAGTTTTTCTAATTCCGTTTCTCATTCTATGGAGGCTCGTTCGGACCTACCGTTGAGTGTTCAAGTTGCAAACTTACGAGCTCCGGTTTCCGCGGTTGTTGATTCTTCACATCGTCGTTCACATACTGCTACACGACGCACACGTACACAATACCGTTCACGTTCTCGTTCTCCGGTTCGGAATTTGTTTTCTTCACGACGCTCGGTTTCACCACCTTATCGTTTGTTGTCACCTGTACGTGGTTCTATTTCGCCGGTTCGACGTTCTCGTTCTCCGGTTCGTAGTTCTCGTCCACCGGTTCGTTTTGATACTAGTTTACGGCTTTCTCGTTCTCCGGTACGCCGTTCTCGTATTTTGACTGGTCATTCTCCTGATCCTACACACCGTTTCCCTCGGGTTTCGGCTCCTTCTTATCAAGATTACCATGTTCCTCATTCGCGGACGCCATTTCTTGATCATTCGGTGGATCACGGGTTATCATCTTCTCATCGACGTCGTAGTACTCGTTCACCTTCACCGGTCTCATCGAGTTCGTCGGATGATTCTTCGTCCTCTCTGGAAAGTTCGGCTGATTCTTCGAAGTTGCATTATTCGCTTAGAATGCAGGCGCTTTTAGCGTTGGTTCCGGATATGCCCACCTCCTCCAAGGATGTTCCATCTAAGTTTAAATGTCGGACTGCGGCGGATTCTGCATTCGCGTCTTCGGCTCCTGTAACGCCGCTTACTTGCGCGCCGTCTCCAGCTTGGGTGGGTATTTTAGAGAAGTTTGATCGTCAACTAGAGGATGACAATAAATTCAAGAAGCCTCGTTTTCGAGTTAACCATGACCTTCATGATAACGTATTGCCCGACAAACCGCCCAAACGTGATCGTGATTTATCTCAGATTTCTAAGTCATCTAAGTCAACCCCGCTTGAGATACATTCCTCTCTCGTGGAGAATATTCAAGAGATGTTACTTGCAACGCAACGGGCTTCTTCGGTCGCGGATTGGTTTTTGTTGGCTACTACCCGGATTGCCTTGGATCCTGAATTACGCCGAGACGATGGGTCGGCTTATTTGTCTCCGGGTCGCGTTACCTATTTGCGGGGTTTCATTGACACCCTTGTGCAGGCTAACCGTCAAATCATTGAGGCTAGTTCTTATTCGTATGTTTCGCTTCTCCAAGCGCAACGCAACGCCTTACTTAAGGTTGTCAAACCGGACGTTCCATATGTGGTTAAGGATATTTTGCTTCATCAGCCATTATCATCCAAGTCCATTTTCAACAATGCTATTGAGTCCGTTTTACCCGTGATTCGTGAAGAACGGACTGCTCGCTTGATTGCTTCTGTTGCTCGTGGCGGCTCTACGGATCGTCGTCAGAAACGTTTTGGTCGTAGGTCCTCTACCACTCAACAAGATGGGGGCGCTCGGGGAAATTTTCGTGGCATCGACAAACCTCCACGAGGCCGGGGTCGCCGTTCCTTTCGTGGGAAACCTTCCAAGCGGGGTGGTCATTCCAACAAATGACTATCAGATTTCCGTGTCCGATCAAGCCGAAGTTTTTCATCCACCTGCTTTCCGGTCATTCAGTCATCATGTCGTGGGCGGCCGCCTTCTATACTTCGTCGAAAATTGGCGACTCATCACGGACGACGCCTGGATTTTTAGAGTTTTGGAGAAAGGCTTCCTGTTCAGTTTTCATTCCTTTCCCAAACTCATCGCTTGGCCACGCCCATCCCGCCTGCCAGTTTCCGCAGGTCACTTGCAGACTCTTCTGTCATCGGTCACCACGCTCATCGACAAGGGAGCTGTCAGGGAGTTACCTCGACAGAGGTCAGTTTAGGTTTTTACAGCCACGTATTTCTGGTACCCAAGAAAGACTCGCTCCAGATGCGGATGGTGATCGACCTAAAAGTGTTAAACAAGTTTCATCTCATCACCCCTCCTCATTTCAAGATGCCTACTGTTTCATCGATTCGGGCCCGCATACATCATCGGGATTGGCTGGCCTCAGTCGATCTGCAGGACGCGTATCTTCATATCCCAATTCATCCACGTCATCGTCGTTATCTCCGCTTCGTTATCAACGAACGTCGCTTCGAATGGCAGGTCCTCCCGTTCGGGGTCAACATCGCCCCTTGGTTGTTTACCCGGATTACCTCTCCTGTCATGGCATTTCTACACCTGCGAGGTATTCAAATAGAGGTTTATATCGACGACATCCTCCTATGGGCGGCGGACGAGTCCCGTCTCAACGCGCAAGTCCAGTTCACGCTTCTGGTGTTACGTCATCTAGGATTCGTCCCTCATCCTCTCAAGTCAGAGTTAGTCCCGGCTCAAGTTCGCCGATACATCGGCGCAGTATTCGATACTTATCATCAACTGGTATACCCTCCGGAGGATCGTTGGGACAAAATTCAGCTGTTGATCCGAAAGTTTTTGTCATCAACGTCACGGACACGTCAACAGTGGCAAAGTTTGGTAGGTTTGCTCACTTCCACACAGGACCTAACTCATTACGGCCGACTACAGGTGCGTCCTCTACAGTATCATCTGTATCCTTACCTACAGACACCTTCCATCAATCCAGCGGTGCCGGTATTGACGTCTCTACATCCATATCTGGTCTGGTGGCAGTCCCGGCACAACGTCATGCAGGGGGTTCCATTCCGCTTTCCGGCCCCGAGTCATCATCTGTACACCGATGCGTCCGAGACCGGTTGGGGAGCCCATCTGGACGATTTGGTGGTATCCGGCAGATGGTCAACGTTGGATGCCAGTCTTCACATCAACCTTCTGGAGATGAAGGCAGTCATCCTAGCGGTTCAACATTGGAGTCAACGTCTCATGAACTCGTCTCTCCTCATAGCGACGGACAATTCCACGGTCATTGCGCACATCAACAAGTTGGGTACCACCCGATCGCTACCAATGTTTCGTCTAGTATGGGATCTGTACGAGTGGGCTCTCATTCATCATTGTCATCTCCACGCCCGCCATGTTCCGGGTCGGCTCAATGTCTTAGCGGACAGCTTATCTCGTCCGGACACCGTTCTTCAGACCGAGTGGCAACTTCATCCGGAGGTGTTCCAGCAGATCTCCACCATCTGGGAGTCCCCACTGATCGATCTGTTTGCTACGAGGAACAACGCCCAGTTGACCCTGTTCGTCAGTCCGATTCTGGATCCTCAAGCCTTCGCCATCGACGCCCTGTCAATCAACTGGGACAACTTCCTAGCTTATGCCTACCCACCGATGGCCCTAATTCTGGAAGTGCTTCAAAAGATTTCTCGTCACGACTGCATCATCCTGCTCGTAGTGCCGTGGTGGCCTCGTCGCCAGTGGTTTCCGGTTCTGATCCCGCTTCTCACTGCTCCGCCTCGTTGTCTACCAGTTTGGCCCAGTCTGTTACGACAACCGCACGGGATTCTTCATCACAACCCGCGGTGGCTCATCCTACACGTTTGCAGACTATCCAGAGTGCACTCGCAGTCCAAGGGTTTTCAGCAGAGGTTGCGCGAATGATGGTCTCAGCCAATCGATCTTCCACATCGCAGCTCTATCAGGCGAAATGGGCCTATTTCGTCTCCTGGTGCCGAGAACATGATGCCGATCCCGACTCTGCCTCTGTTTCCCTAGTAGCTGACTTCCTCCTTCATCTTCATCGTGATAAGAAGTTTCAAATCAGCACCATTGAGGGATATCGATCTGCTCTGGCTAGGGTATTACGTCTTACCTCCGGTACAGACATTAGTCTAAACGATAATATCGCTGCGCTCATTCGCGCCTTCGCATTACAGTCTCGCCGTACTCGCCAACTGTTACCGAAATGGGATATCGGTGTGGTTCTGTGTGCTCTGATTCGTCCGCCCTTTGAACCCTTAGAATCCGCTTCTATTAAAGCTGTGTCTTATAAGGCTGCCTTTTTGGCGGCGTTTGCTTTAGCGTCTAGAGTGTCTGAACTTCATGCCCTTGAAAGATCTTCTATGACCTGGACGGCGGATTGGTCGCGCATTTCTTTTCGGCCCATTCCGGAGTTTATCGCCAAAAATGAGTCTGTTCGTTCAGGTCCGTGCGCTCATCGTTCGTACTCCATTCCTGCGTTGTCAGACTTCGTGCATGGTCTCGAGGACGACCTTTTGTTATGCCCTGTTCGAGCCATTCGCCACTATCTTACTCGTACCGATTCCGTTCGCGGCTCTCGGCGCCTGTTATTTCTGTCTCTTCGTCCGTCGGCTTTGCATGACATTACGAAAAATACCATCGCCGCGTGGTTGAAGAAAACCATTAAATGGTCTTATCAATTGGCCATAGACGCTCCCCCTCTGTTGTCGACTGCCTCTTCTCATGAGATTCGCGCCATTGCCACGTCATGGCCGTTATGGAAGAACCTGTCCCTCCTTGACATTGTCCAGTCTTGTGCCTGGACGGCGAACTCCACGTTCACCAATTTCTATCTGAGAGATATGTCAGTCCAGTCAGATAGCATGACCACGCTTGGGCCGCTCATAGCCGCCCAACACGTGGTCAAGTAAATTTTGCAAAAAGGGGGGGGGGGGGCGGCATTTTGGATCATCGCAGCAAATCTGCAACTTGCTGTATCATCTCATCTCGTTCTCAATTATATCATTAGTCCACATTATCATGATCATATATGAAGGAAGTTATAAAGTCAGATGGACGGCCTTGGACCTTTCATCATCAACCTAAGATGTATCATCATTCTAGATGCCTGACACTATGGTGAGTGTATTCCTTACCCTAACTGCGGTTTTGCTTGTGTCTTTCAGGTTGAATCTGATTTCCTTCTGGATGATCTCAGCTGCGTCACCTACGCCCAACTCACAAGACAAGTTGGACGTAAGACGATTGTGGACTGAGAAGGGTTCTATGGTGTAATGGTTGGCACTCTGGACTCTGATTCCAGCGGTCCGAGTTAACGCAGATCTCGGTAGAACCTCCATGGTGTGGCTTGGCTCCCTTTAAGCCCGGACAGTTATGCTTCACCCGAAGCTTATAGGTACAGCCAAGTACCTGCATGTATGTTCCCACCGTGGCCGAAGCCCCAAGAGTTTCATACAAATGCCTACCAAGAAGACCTACAGCCTTAGTGGCAAAGGATTCTGACATCTTGGTAGAGTTGCTACCACACCACGAGCACAGCTACATGGATGTAGACATGCAAGATAAGTACAACTGTATCTTATCCACATTTTAACCTTTTACGTCTTTGACCAGGGTTTCAATTGTTGATTATTGATGTCTCATGCTTATACCCATGTCTGTGTCTTCCCAGCGGTTACTTAGCCTGCTTTTGAATTTACTACATGGCCAAGGTTCCCTCCTCCATATGTTGGTACTGAGGCATTGAAATTAAAGCAGGTTTACGATTTAGGAAGCAAATATTAAACATTTATAAACAATGTTTCTATTTGTTACTAAATCAAACCTGCTTTAATTTAATGGGCCCTCCCGTCCGTCCCCTCGTACCGCGGCCTGGTTCACTACTGGTCTCGGTTTGTTACAATGAGAAAGAGGGCGAGAATGGGCTGGCTCTGGCTTATATAGTAACCACGTTGGGAAGAGTGAGAGCTCTCCTAGGGGCGGATAACTCTCTCCTAGGGGAGTTAATTTTTAGTTTACTTCCGTTTTCTACGTTTGATTGTGCACTTTAATGGAGATTAAAGGCATTGAAATTAAAGCAGGTTTGATTTAGTAACAAATAGAAACATTGTTTATAAATGTTTAATACTTATGCAACTGGTGATTGACTAGAAGCCTATCCCAGTTGACTGACCTTGACCTATTTTTTCAAGGTTATATTCTGTTTATTATGGTGTAACATGAAGAAATATATCTAGGCTTTCCAAATTGATACTATGTATACATCTGGCAAAGGTCCAGAGGTGTACTGAAGATGACTGACCTTGACCTATTTTATCAAGGTCAAATTTTAGTATTTGCTATATTTTTTGAAGGATTAAAGCTAGGGTTTCCAAATTCATATTATGTATGCAACTCGTGATTGACTAGAAGCCTATCCCAGTTTCCTGACCTTGACCTATTTTTTAATGGTCATATACTGTTTATTATGATATAACATGAAGAAATAAAGCTAGGCTTTCCACATTAATACTATGTATACATCTGGCGAAGGTCCAGAGGTGTACTGAAGATGACTGACCGTGACCTATTTTATCAAGGTCAAATTTTAGTATTTCTAAAGTTTTTGAAGGATTGAAGCTAGGATCTCTAAATTCATTTTAGTCATGCAACTGGTGATTGACTAGAAGCTTATCCCAGTTAACTGACCTTGACCTATTTTTCCAAGGTCATATGCTGTTTATTATGGTCTAACATGAAATATATCTAGGCTTTCCAATTTAATACTATGTGTACATCTGGCAAAGGTCGATAGGTGTACTGAAGATGACTGACCTTGACCTATTTTATCAAGGTCAAATTTTAGTATTTGCTATATTTTTTGAAGGATTAAAGCTAGGTCTCCAAATTCATATTATGTGTGCAACTCGTGATTGACTAGAAGCCTATCCCAGTTGACTGACCTTGACCTATTTATATATACTGTTTATTATGATATAACATTGAGAAATAAAGCTAGGCTTTCCAAATTAACACTATGTGTACATCTGGTGATGCTCCAATGGTGTGCTGAAGATGACTGACCTTGACCTATTTTATTCTTGACCTATTTTATCCAGGTCCGATTCTATTTAGTACAATATTCCATGAAAGATTTACATTGTCCAAATTTATACCACTTATGGCTGGACCTGAAGTCTATTGAAGAATATCACTGACCTTGACCTATTTTTAAAAGGTCAAATTCTATATTTTAAGTCTAAGGTCTCCAAATTCCTGTTCCTTATGCAATTAAATTAGAATTTACTTGAAATTGTTTGAAGATGACTGACCTTGATCTATGTTTCCAAGATAAAATTACTTTATTTGATTATAAGCTTTTTAGAAGAGCATATTTAGAGCTAAGAATTCGGTCGATCATGCTCTACCAGAACCTCAGGCCTTGGGAAAAGCGAACTACAGCCAACCCTACTAGATAACATTTTTGTTAATCTAGCTCTGAAAATACACTGATGATATTATACAATGCATGAGTGAGTGAGTGAGTGAATATGATTTAACGTCGCTTTCAACTATATTTCAGTCATATCACGACGTTGGGTCCTATTCCTTTTCACACCCGGGAACCCCACGGGTGCCTCAGTTAGTTGCCTCTTACGACAAGCTCTCTGAGGAGCTGAGGCATATTCTTACCATGACCTGCGGTGTGCACAATGACATCCCAGGTCAATCCCCGGAAGCCCCACGGGGCTACAATGCATGATTGCTGGGTGTAAACAATAACTGATAGCCGAGGGGTATTGAAGCCCAATGGGCTATTTTTCTGTACTGTCTTGACAATCGCTCTGACACCCCCTATGTTCCTTACAACAATTTTGCAAGCAAATTACTGGAGCCATGAATATTTCAAATTCGCGCTTTCCCCCCATAAACAAATTATACCTCAGAAAATGACCAGCCCACCTTGCCAGCTTAAAAAAAAGTCGTCAAAATACGAACAGCTACGGTAATCAGTTCAGTTTAAATTGCATTTTCCCCCCAAAGTTCCTTAGCTTTCTGTGGTGTGCGAGTCGAAAGAATAAATGTGAGATGAGTACATACTTATCGACCCTATACCAAAGTGGAATAATCAAAACATGCTGGTTTCTGAGGATATTTTCAATTTCCTGACCATGTGTTTCTGCAGACAATGCCCCTCCATGATTTTCTCCCGTCTGAAAAGACATTGAGAAACAGAATTTTTTTTTTTTTATATAATGCTTCACATCCGATTTTACAAGTTGTCACCGATCTGTATTCTACCCTGTTCTATTTGACGGGAAATTCTATGCAAATCTATTATCCTAAGCGCCGTGTCATTCCTCTCCAAATTCGCGGGTTATGACCACTTAATGGAACAGCCTATTAGAGCTGTTACTTTTGCGATGACAAACCCAAGACAACTTCCACCAAGCTGGCAGGAACGACCAGGAGAGTGACTCAAACAAACTCTGGGTAGATGGGTATCAACTATTGATATAGTACCTATAAATCAAGCAATCAGCATTGTTGCTGACACTTCAAGGGTGACTGACATACAAACCAGACCATTTAGTCTGCCACTCCGAGAGCATGTCCAATGATAAGTATGAGGAACAAACCCAGATCTATTACATACCAATTAGAGCATTTTCACAAAGTGGATGCTCTTATGTTTTCATGAGAAACGGCTCCGCCGCCGCCGCCGCGACTTTAAACGTGAATATCTCTGAAACCGTTAAATATTTTTGGATCAGATTTTGTATGCTATCTCCTTAGGCCTGGGAAATTTGTCTGGTTGTGTTTCGATACCCGCTGCTCTTCACTAGGTGGCGTTGTAGTCAGAGCTTAGGTAAACCTTTCTCTGACGATTTCGTCTGAACGGCTTGTCCGATTTCTTTGAAATTCTATTACGATGGTCCTGAAGGATAGTCAATGTGCTGAAAAGGTTTTGTTGTAGCTGGCATAACTATAAAGGTAAGTTTTTTGCATCTCAATTTTTTTTTTTTTTCGTGAAATGAAAATTTACCAATTTGCTTGGAGAAATATTTAAAAACAGTTCTATTCTATGTTGCCAAGCATAATTATAGGATTGCCGACAAGATAATTCCCTTTCGGTGTGAACCAAATTGCCATTTAAATGAAAAATCTCATTTATCTGACTTAACGTCAAAACCTCCATAACCATTATCATGATTAAAGTTTTTTCCATTGAACTCTTATGTGCCATCTCCCTAGGGCTTTAGATTTCACCCGCTTAATTTTGTGGCATTTGCTCGTCACTAGGTGGCGCTATAGACATGAATGCAGATAAACATGTGTAACATCATATCTTCTGAACAACGTGTTTGATTTCCATCAAATTCAGGTATGATGATCTTGCAAGATAGGCAAAGGACTGACAAGATTTTGGTGGTGTTGGCGAATCATGGAGACGCATTTTTGCATCTCAAAATATTATTTTGTTTTCACAAAAATAGAAATTTGCTTCTTAATCAGGAAAAAGTATTTCTATTTTGCTGAACATGAATGTAACATTCCCAGTGTTATAGTTCACATCCCTTATAAGCCAAATGGCCATTTTTTTAAAGATCTGAATTCTCATGACTTGGAGTCCAATATCTACATTCCCCAGGCCACATCTGAGGATTTTGCTTCATCATGTAGTTCTGTGATATTGTTCATATTAGGTGGCACTATAGACAGTAAACTTATATAGTCACAATTTCTTGGCATTTCATCTGTTCATGAAGTTTATTATTGTCAGACAGACAAAGGACTGAAAGTTTTTGGGTTTTTTTGATTGAAATTTTACCGATTCTGCAGCCCATCAACCTAATGCTTGATTTATATCTCATTATACATTCTTTTTTACAATTACTAACCATTATTAACATTATGGTTCAAAAATGGATTGAAAGGACATCGGTGCTGTTAGCGCTGGCATAATCATGTTGCATAGGGTATAGACAGCTAAATATATCTAAATCTAGGCTACATTAACCCCTGCTTACACACATACCTAAAATGCAGTCGGAGAAAATAGGCTAGCTGCCATCAGTGTGGTCAGTATGGAGAATTGAAAGGATTCAAGGGAGCTTGAAGTCAGGCCATTTTGTCAAATAGACATACTGTAACACTGATATTCTGCTTCACCTTTCAGGCCTCATATTGAGGCCTGTATGTTGACCATTCTGGTAATAAAACCTGTAATGGTTGACTTTATTGCATAATGCAATTTACATAAGTGGACTAGTAACCCACTTGTGTCAACAAAGTAAACACTTCATTTCCAGAATTAGTGCTATTTCTCTCTCCATTACTGATATAATAATTTGATCCTGTTCCCAAGTCCATTTCTTTAGTCTCCAGTGGCTGCGAAGCCCTGGGCTTCCAAATGTCTGGGGATGCATTCTGGTCAGTTTTCAATGATAAAATCACAAATTACCACTCAGTTAATGCTCATTTTTTTTTGTTTTATCTGGAGGTCCCCAGAATTTATTTGAAACTCGAGATGTGAAATTGCACATACTGCTGCATTTTGACAGCATAGTTACAAATGTTGATAATTATTTCTTGAACTGAAAAAGTAGAAAGATTTTTGAAGTGAAACTAATACATACCTGCTATATGGCACATCCCACCTGGGAAATTTTTACATGTATATCTAATTGAAGTAATCCATTGGAACCACTGATGATTTTCCAATAATAGAGAAGAAAAGCAACTCCAAGTAGGGATGATAATTTCATTCTGTATATTTCACTGTTAGTTATAGCATCTTCAGCAGTAAACAATGTTACAAACAGCTCCATACGCATAGTATATACAAGGCATAATGTGATCTTAGCCAATACACATTTATGAATAGGTGAGCCAGTAAATTATGTCAGGCAGGTTGGACGGATATTAAAATGCTGTCATTTTCAGAAATTTGTTAAATGTTAAGCGATGACCTGACAGCGATCTACAAATGTGGGATTCAGGTAATACAATACACACTCTAATTGATGAAAACAATACATAATCTGCTTATCTGGCAAGAACTAAGTAAACTGTGCACAAATGAATAAAGTATGGTGATATAGTGGGTATTTACCTACATTGAATATTTCTACATGTCATGAAGTTTGGATAAGGACTGTCATTTTAAGATAATATAGGTACTATTTTCTTGGCAATCCACATCAGAATTGATGGAAACCTACAAATGTTGTAACTCGCATGTTTCATAATTGTATATCCCCATGTGAGTTACAACATTTGTGGGGTGTGTATTGTAATACCTGAATCACACCATTTGTAGATCGCTGACAGGTCATCGCTTAACATTTAACAATTTCTGAAAATCACTAGTATGGATATGGTGTGCATATGAAGCAGTTTGTAACTTTGTTCAGTGCTTAAGATGCTGGAACTAATAGCGAAATATACAGAATAAAATTGTGATCCCGGCTACTCGGAGTTGCTTTTCTTCTCTATAATAGAAGTAAAATGGTGTGTTTTGGTGCATTTTGACAGAATATTTAGACTTTGAAGATATGTAACGATGCCCCAAAATGAACTGAATTTTCTGTGTCATCTGTTTGTCTGTCTGTCTGTCTCTCTGTCTCTCTGTCTGCCCATCTTTCTTGTCATACCACATATGCAGCTGGTGATGGATCAGAAGCCTAATTAATGAAATTGACTGACCTTCACCTGTTTTATCGAGGTCAAATTTATTATTAGAAAGGAGTACAGATGGGCTCTCCAAATTCATCATACTTGTGCAATTGGTGACTGACTAGAAGCCTATCCCAGTTGACTGAACCTATTTTCCCTAGGTTATATACTATATTATGATATAACATGAAATATAGCTAGGCATTCTAAATTGATACCACAACAATTGATATGCAACTGATGATGGACCTGAAGTCAATGAATAGAACTGACATTGACCTATTTTCTCAAGGTCAAAAACTGTATGTTAAGTCACATGTTAACTGCCAAGATACACTCCATATCTATTTGTTGTGGCTGTGGTTGTCAGAACAATCTAGCGAATTTTGCATACATGTGTTCCAACAGCCTCATGCTTCAACAGTAACTTAAATTATGCTGTATAGGCTGAGCTGTTGAAACACCCTCCATTTCTGACATACTGCATCACTGTCGAAATATGGGTACCATGACAGAGTGATAGATCACAGTCAGTGAAGGTTCCTGATTTACATTGAATGTCATTATTGCCGGTGGGCCCATGAAATGCAAAATAAAGTTGGTGTTGCCTCACACTGGGTTTCGCCCATTGGTGAAGAAATCTCTTCTCAGAGGCACTTCTACCAGGGATGATTCCTGATTGCTCATCCTCCAGGGGTATGTGCCCCACCCTCTGTCCCATCCTAAAAAAAATTGCCACCACTAATAGGGGTTGTGCCCAAATTGGGGAGATCTAAAGCCCTGTGAGTACCAAATTATGTGTTACAAAATTATCTGGGGAAATGCTCTTCGCCCGTGTTTCACACGAGCTTTCATTACAAAATAGGATGGGGTTTTCGAAGTCCACAAGTTCTAGTGTTTCATTACAATAGATCAGTGATCACTCAGAAGGTATGAAAACATGGTGTTATCCAGTACCAATTTCAATGAAACAAGGCAGACCAGGGGTGCCCGATTTTACTTGTTCAGGGTTGAAGACAATACTGGAATTTAACTGGCCATAAGTATTGCCAATGCGTGTTGATTACGCGGAGGATCGAGTGAAATTTACATACAATATTTGGGATTCACTCACTGATATTCAGCCAGCAGCACTTTATCTGAATATCAACCAATTGTAGGGCTAGCCTGTCCCATAGTCCAATACATTCGGGGTACGAACATTGCCCGACAGGCTGAATCAGTGAATTAGTTCCTTTTTACCTACTATAGAAATTTAAAAGAATCTGTGAGATCCATCATCGATGCCACTGGGGTGATGCCCTCTAGGGCATATTAAAGTCTATGGTCCATAAAGTGCTGGTCGATCTTTCTTGGGAGCTTCTATTGTTCTAGCCTGTACATTAGCTAAAAGCTTCCTTTAAAGACCTGCCCTGTGGGGCTTCCAGGGTCATTGTTCACACCCCAGGCCCTGTGGGGCTTCCAGGGTCATTGTTCACACCCCAGGTCATGGTAAAATTCAAGGGACCCTTCTCAGACAGCTTGTATTTAGAGATAACGTACCTGCTGTGGCACCGTTGGATTTCTCAGGTGTAAAAGAGAAAAGGACCATACTTACAGTGTCCTGGGTGTAAAAAGGAATAGGACCCTACCCGTGAAGTTCGCAGGTGTGAAAAGCAATAGAACCCAAACATCGTGATACGACTGCTGAAAGCGACATTATATTCACTCATTCACTCACCTTTGATGACCCATTGTTATTCCCTGATATACTATTGTTCTCCTCTGACATTTACATGAAACATGAACCAAGTATGTTCAACCTATGTGTCCATAAATTATTATAGGCCTACAGTCTTTTTATTGAATATCTCTCCCATTTGTTGTTTCTGTTCCAGTCCTGAAGAAGTTTTTAAAATTCCCACCCTACGATTACTCCAAAGGCCGTGAGAAGCTTCCACCAGAGTTTGACTCGAGTATGGAGTTATTTGAACCACTGTTTGTACCCAGACAGAGACTTTTACTGATCACTGTTAAAGACAAGCAGGTATAGTAGTCTTCTGTACATCTGTCCATCAACATTATTGTGTTACCAATTTAACTTCTTATTAACTGCCATTGTTTGGGTCATCACTAATGTTAAACCAGATATGCATTGGATCATGGATCAGAAACCTATCAAATATGATTGACATTGAACCATTTATGCTGTGTCACTGGGTCAAGACTACATCCATTTGTTAACTATAGCCTATTGTCACCATATAAGACTGGGTAGGTCTGCCTTGCCAATCTTACACCAAACACACAGCTGATCGGGGCTTCAAGCCTATTTGCCTTAATTTTACAATAAGTCGAAATGCAACTGCTCCACATTCTCCCATGGTTAGAGTTTGTAACCTCCTGAAGTGTCCAAGTGTCGGTATAACACCCTTGGACTGCAGTTGGCCGAAAAACGTGGCACACAACAGTTGCTCGCTTTCTATTTAACCCCAATGCAATCAGAGGGTATATCTGACAATAAAAGGTTTACAATCTGATGCCATGATAATGCTGTTCCATAACTGAGCTACTGAGCATTTATGAACGTGTTGAATAGTATTTATTCTGAAGCTACTTATTTATTTCTTTCACAGTTTTGTCTGTACACGTACAACTGGGCTGGTGACCTTACTAGTATGTTAAGTCAGAGGTTTACGAGGCTGGTACAGTGGCACAGTGCAAGGTCACACCTACTACATAACCTGTTCAGTCAGAAGATGGGACTGTACCATCATCATATACTGACTGAACCCCCACCTTGTCAGGTAACTCAAACACATTGTACTTGTCATCGTATTCTTGTGCTTTGTCATGTAACAATTAAAAGGAATGTTCCATTCCCATAAATTTTCTCATAATATTAGCTATCCAAATTTATGTACACATAATGGTGTACTTCTAATTTACAAAGAACCATGACTTTATATTATTGGGCAGATGAACTGTTGCTTTCAATTTGAATATGTTATAATTCACGTTGTAGAGCACTAACCCCTTCATCCACCAAAACATTGAAACAGAGCTGCTAATCAAATCCTCCACCCCACCCTCACGTGAGCCCCAGAGGAGGCAGACTAACTCGATGGCAGGGGCGGGTGGACTGCTGGGTCATCCACATATTTTGAGGATCTATCGTCCCTGGGATGAGACGTATATGGGCCTGAAGCCTCCCAAAGCCATGCACAAGGCAGCATATGGGACGACTCGTGATCCTGTCTCTAGACATGGCATGCAGGCTCAGGAAATCCGTCACTGTGAACGCAGAGGTAAAGCTGATTTATTGACAGCATTCTGCTTTCCATGACTGTTTAAAAGAAAACACAGGGGAAAAAATTGATTCTTGATAGTTACTTTGAAATTTGTCATTTATTTGCTCGCCTGTACGAAGAACAGGGAGAGCTTACGTTGTGATCTTGACATCGGCTGTGTCCAATCTTTTGTTTCTCTGGAGATACTCCCAGATTCCTCGCTAATGGCATGTGTATTTTTCAACCCAAGGGTGCTATTACAGAAACTTGCATTCCGCGCATATTAAGTGGGTCTGATTAGCCAATAAACCTGAAATGGAGCAATCATCAAAATGAAAACTCACTACAGTGTGACTCACCTGTGCTACCATCAATATTTAGTTCCCCAACTTCAGCGTTATAATGAGGAACAAGGTCGGTAGGTCTAATTAATTAGCCAATTAGATTGTAATGGCCTATAACATTTGGAGATAATGCTGAATATGCCCTTTTGAGTGAAATATATTATGCATATCTTTGATTACAGAGACTGAGCGATGTATAAAGTTACAAAAACTGTACCACGAGTGGCATCAAAGACCAGGCTCTACCTTACCAATGGCTGTAAGTATATACATGTATAGACATGTAAACTGGCTCCAGGCTTCTCTTTGTTAGCTATATACCCAATCCTGAAATATGTGTATTCCTCCCGTCTTGTATCAACTATTATATTATCTATATGGATTGTGATAGCAGAGAAATCTGATCACATTTCCAATCCTGTTATATGGGTGTTTTCTTCGCAGAATGAATGCAGATAAATGCTGCATTCTCTTTCTCTGCTTGTGCAAACTACTGATAACTTGACAGTTTATTTCCAAGCATTAAATTCAGTTAATCTTCAGTCTTGTGGCTGGATGATTAATTAATTGCAACACTGCTGAAGTCTTCATGGCTGATGGCTCACTGAAACCATCTCAGTTTATCTTTCGTATAATATTTTCTCCAGTGATCTTCAAACTTATGATGCTATATTTGTAGGAGGACTACATCACTTTACTGAAGCAGGCCTCACGACTGGTACATTATTGTGCCACCCCAATGTTACTGGGTCCCAAGTGGAGGCACAAGGCCATGGCACGTCCTGATGCTGGTCGACCCTGTAGTGTGCCTGTTACCTCCAGTAGTCTGGAGAAGACGGAACTCAAATCTGTAAGTACTGAAGTTCCATCAATATCAGATGTGTGTGGTGTACTTTAATTATTATTCACGATCTTTAGTTTGCATTTTCACAGAACAGACATGCCACAGTGGCATGGATCTTCTCCTGAACTTAATTCTGTTCTGGATCCTGTTCAATCTGTAAGACCTTGCTGATGGGTGGTGGTTCTCTCCGGGTACTCCGGCTTCCTCCACCAACCAAACTGACTGTCACCATATGAGAGAAATAACCTTGAGTGTAACATTAAACCATATCCCCCCCCCCCCCTCAGAGTGTAAGCCAGGTTATATTGGGATCTGTTCAGACTGTAAGCCAGGTTATATTGGGATCTGTTTTCCGAGAGGGTTAATAAACCTCCAATAATAATATTGCACATGTTTTGTTAATAAACTTTTTCACATTTTCTGCCTCAGTATTTATGCAAAGTCATCACTACAAATTATGTTTATTTTTTACATTTGTCAGAGGTCACGTCACAGTTCTGGTGCTTCTATCACCAGCAAGGGCAAACGATCAGAAAGTCAAGAGAAGAGAAAGTCTGCTCCCACTCCGACTGACTTGACAGAGTTCCGTCCCTTAGAGCAGCCTGAGGAACCATGGCACATGGAGTTACGGTCAAGTTTCCTCACCCAGTACATCCAGTATCTCCAGTCTCTGGGCTTTATGCAGATACAGACCAGACCAACCACACCCAAGAGAGGGTAGGATAGTCGAAATCATTTTAAGTTTATTAAAGAATCGATCATGTCATTCATACCCATGCTCTGAAGTTTCATATAACATGTTGTATAAGCTTTCATGATCCACCATCATACACTGGGTCCTTCTGACCATGGTAACTGGTCTATACAAACAATCACACAGGGAATCTAGGACTAAAGGATGAAAACAATAATTATCCTTTGCTTAATTCTCACTCAATGATTGGTCGATCATGTGAATTCTGAGGTTCTAGGTTTTAGGATAAATGCCACAGTGCACCATCTCAATTAAACAAGGTGGTTCTCTCCGGGTACTCCGGCTTCCTCCACCAACCAAACTGACTGTCACCATATGAGTGAAACAAACTTGAGTGTGACATTATAAGCCAAATTTCTCCCCCCTTATCCATTCATTCAAACTGCAGGTATGCTAGTTATGTAAAATGGTAAATGAAAGAGAAATGGAGTTCCACAATATAAGTTTTAACTGACTCACAGCGGAAAACCAGTCATTTGTCCCACTCAAAACTTATCCAAACTCTGAGTAGTCACTGTATTGGCTGTGTGGAAGGGAATAATTAATACTATATTCACTTTGACAATTTCATCGATTCAGATATGAAATACTATCAAATAAGTTTGGCTATGCTAGACGAGCTCGGTGGGGATATTTGCTATATAGGGCAAAACTCCATCAGCAAATGAATATAAATGATATTTTTGGATATGTACTCCAGATTTGTGTCAGTAGAAACTTAACAGTTCTGATCATAGTGCTATCATTCTACATCATGCAGAAGAATTTACCAGCCTAACAGTTAAGAAAGCCCCCTGGTTTTCTGATAGAATTACTTTAACATCTATAAACATGTACAGGTTTCATATGCTTCATCTTCAAATGCTATGTTGATGAACAGTTATGTCCCCTGATGTGATTTGTTTCAAGAACTAGTTATCTCCCCTGTTGCGATTGACCATTGTAACTTTTCAAGGTCAGTATTTAGGCTGAATCTGTTAAGTTTTTATATACATGTATAGTGGTGTAGTGGTCAATTAAACAATCGCCTGAATTGACTCAGTTATACCTAAGGAACACACTGGCTGTGGACTGTTCACATAACATAACATGAGCTCTGCTGTTAACACCTTGCTTTCTGAACATCAATCTCTAGCAGACATGTACGTTACACAGATTGAGTCAGTCAATTTGATTCTTAAAAGAGAAATGAATTCAATATTAACTCAGTGGACAATTAATATCAAACTAATTGACCCCAGTGTTTCCTTAGAGAGCTGTATTATCTTAGCTTGAGCCTAATTAGCGTAACAAATTTTATTGGGAAATAACCAATGACATATAAATTGGACGTGTGAAATCGTTTTAGGAATGTATTATTTATCACCTATTTGATTTTGAAACCTTTTGGAGAGAAAGACTGGATCTGGGCCAGAGTCCAACTGTTGTAGACATACAATAAATCGAAAGATTCTCTCCCTTTGACAGCCTATCACGATCCACATCCAAACGAGGCGAGGAGAAGCCAAGTACAGAGGACGAGGATAGATTAAAGAAGAGGAGCATGTTAACAAACCTACAGAAGACTTTACCTGGAGGAATCATGCTGATGGAGGTCAGCTTTAAGGATGTCTACTTCTGTGTTAAACTCTTCGCCTATGACTGTATGCAGCTCCCTGTGGGCACCACAGTTAACCCTCAGGTATGTGAAAATGAGTTGTTGTAACATAACTGGGGAGTTTATATGTTATATGAAGATGCTGACAAGGATTATGAATTGTATAATTTACATAATCCTAGTGAAAATGTGGTCATTACAATATCTGAGTGATAATCTGGTCCTCATCATATCCTGGTGATAATCTGATGCTCACATTATCCTGGGGATAATCTGGTTCTCACAAGATCCTGGGTATATCTGGTTCTCACATAATCATGGTGATAATCTTGTCCTCCCATAATCCAGGTGATAATCTGGTCCTCACAATATCCTGATGATAAATCTGGTCCTCACAATATCCTGGTGATAATATGGTCCTCACAATATCCTGGTGATAATCTGGTCCTCACAATATCCTGAGGATAAATCTGGTCCTCACAATATCCTGGTGATAATCTGGTCCTCACAATATCCTGATGATAAATCTGGTCCTCACAATATCCTGGTGATAATCTGGTCCTCACAATATCCTGGTGATAATCTGGTCCTCACAATATCCTGGTGATAATCTGGTCCTCACACTATCCTGAGGATAAATCTGGTCCTCACAATATCCTGGTGATAATTTGGGCCTCACACTATCCTGGTGATAATCTGGTCCTCACAATATCCTGGTGATAATCTGGTCCTCACAATATCCTGGTGATGATTTAAACAATATATTTATTCACAAAAGGTGAATTGGGATTGGCGAACAGGCTTAGCCTATCTCAACGCCTCTCCCAATATATATATTACATAAAATGATAGTTTACGGACAGAAATAACACTAACATATTTACAAAACAGAGAATGGCGCATCACTGTTAATATAGCAACATTCAGACGAAAAGTATTAACGATTAAGATAACATCATCATAGCTGACTCATTTAAATACAGTGTGTGATCGATCAATAAATACAGTGTGTGATCGATCAATAAATACAGTGTGTGATCGATCAATAAATACAGTGTGTGATCGATCAATAAATACAGTGTGTGATCGATCAATAAATACAGTGTGTGATCGATCAATAAATACAGTGTGTGATCGATCAATAAATACAGTGTGTGATCGATCAATAAATACAGTATGTGATCGATCAATAATTCAATAATATTAATGACAGTTGATAGTCAGGAAGTATTATCCATGCTCAGCGAAGACTTGGTGAGTTATGAAAATCGTCTAGATTTTAGTAAAAATTTGTGAACTCGTTTGAAAATATCAGTATTTTCATGTAATGACAATAATTTATCTCCAAAAAGAAGTGTATGACAGCTGATATTTGTTTCAGGTAAGCCTTGAAGTAATTCTTGTCGCGCGTTTGTGTAACGTGGACAGACTAGTAAAAAATGGTTGGTGTCCTCGCGGTTTGCACCGCATAAACATGAGGCATCATCTGATATGTGTCTTTCATACATGTGCGATTTGAGAGAACTGCAGCCAAGCCTTAGCTGAGCATTGATGACCTGTGCGTCGCGCTGCCCGCAGTAGTAATAGTTCGGAATACATGGATCGTTTAAGGAAAGTTGCTTACAGAAACTAAGGTATGATGGTGATTGTCGAATTGTTTGGTCAAGTTCATTCCAGAGTCGTATTACAGAAGGAAGAAAGGAGTTTGCATGGAGGACTGTTCTGGAAAAGGGCACAACAAAGTTATCAGCGTTTCGTAAAGGGTATTCAGTTGAATCGGATATTCGTGGAGGAACAAGAACGGACAGATAATGTGGTATATCTCCATGTAACATTTTGTAGAATAGGCGGAGTTTGTGACGTTGTCTGCGTTCAGATAAGGGGACAAATCCGGTTTCCCGATATAGGAGACCATGACTCGTTCCACGAGGACAGCCAGTAATAGTTCTTAGGGCATCGAGTTGTAAGTTTTCAAGTAAGACACATTGTTGCTGGTTACAGTTAGCCCAAACAACATCTGCATAGTCAAATAGTTTATGTAGGGCTTTACGAGATAGCCTGTATTTGAGACTGCGCAAACAATTGATCATAGGACTAATTTTCTTTGAGACGGATTGGATATGTGCATTCCAGTGACCAGATGATTGAAACGTTAATCCCAAGTGTTTATGTTCTTTTACCAATGAGATCTGAGTGTCGCCGATGAAGAGTGGTGGTCCGCTATCCGGGTTAGCTATATGAGAGAATATCAGAGATTTTGTTTTTTCTGCGCTGAATTGAACAAGCCACGTATTTGCCCAGTCTGAGACTCTCTGGAGATCAGCATTTAAAAGAACACTTGCAGTTTGCTGGTCTTCCATGGCAATATATAGGGAGGTGTCATCAGCAAATAACCGGATGTTACAGTTTATATCCGAAACTATATCGTTAATATATATTAAGAACAAAAGTGGTCCTAGTATAGACCCTTGCGGGACTCCAGCTGTAACAGTTTTAGTGTCCGAGAGTTTTCCATTTATTACTACTAGTTGTTTTCTGCTATGCAGATAGTCACAGAGCCAGGCCAGAAGTCTTCCACGAATGCCAATCGCATGAAGTTTATGAATTAAGCCAAACTCTATCAAAAGCTTTTGTTATATCACAGAATACAGCTTTGACTTCCTTACCGTCATCCATTGCCTTGCAAATAAAGTTATAAATATCGACCAGCTGATAAACAGTGCTGTCACCAGGTAAAAAACCTGATTGGAGATTTGTTAGCAGATTGTTGTCGAGTAAGAAATTGAATATATATTTGAATATGCATTTTTCAAAGATTTTGCTAATAGAACTAGGTCTAATAGAACTTGGTCGGTAGTTTGATAGCAAGTTTTGAACTCCTTTTTTGTGGATGGGGGTGACATATGCCGTTTTCCACAGGTCTGGCATTTTTGCATGATCTAGGCATTTGTTAAAGAGAGAACAAAGAGGTTCGGCAATTTCCCTAGAAATGCATTTTAAAATTCTATTATTAATTGCGTCAGGTCCCGGCGCTTTTCCGATGTTTAGATTCAGAAGCGTATGTTGAACATCATCTTTGGTTATGACAAGGGAATCGAGAGTACTGACGTTTAAAGGCAGGTCCGGTAGAACAGTATTGCTATCGTCGATAGTAGAATTCTCCACAAAGAAATTATTGAAAGCATTGGCTATTTCACATGAATCACTGAAGACTTGGTCATTGTATATTATACTTGGAAATTGAACATTGTTGTTTTGTTCTTTGGTATACGATTTGATTAGCTTCCACCATTCTTTCGTTTGAAAGTCGGTTTCAGCGATTTTATTATCTAATTTAGTTTCGTATTCCTTCTTTGCCTGTCTAATTTTTGATATAGTTTCGTTTCGAATATTTCTAAGATTTTTCCATTGGTGAGGTAAATTTGACTGCTTCGCTTTGCGATGAGTTCCATCGCGTCTTCTCATTAGACCACGAAGTTCACTATTCATCCAGGGTTTATCGCGGGGTCTTATTATAACATTTTTGTTGGGAATATATTTCTTACATGTTTCTGTGATATGGTTGGTTACGCGGACAGTAGCGGTATCCGGATCAGGCTCAAATAAAGTAGTCCAGTCAGATTGTCTTATTGAATTACGGAAACCAATTTCGTCCATCTGATCATACATCCATATTTGGCGGCCGTAACAGGAAAGCGCCGGGACCTTGAAGTTCAACGTCACAAACGTAGCATGGTGATCGCTAGCAAAGGGGGGTATTACACCAGAACGATGTACATTATTTGTGCAGGATACCATAATTAAGTCTATTAACGACTGTGAGTATGGAGTCACCCTGGTTGGCTCAGTAATTATTTGCTTGAGATCGTATTGAACTTCAAGTTCTTCAACTTTTGAGTGTTTTTGGTGTAAACAATCCGCATTGAAGTCCCCAACAATGATGCATTTGTTTTGCATGCGATCTCTTGCCTTCCCTATTGAGTTGTTGATCAGGTCCCAATAAACCACTCTTGCTGACGGTGTTCTATAGATGGTTAAAAGTAAATTTGTTATTTTTAAGCCTAACTTCACACCACATTGATTCTAGACCAACCGACTGTAAGTTAACCATTTCCTTGTATATTATTGTTTCTTTAATGTAAATAACTATACCACCACCCTCCTGGGCGACACGATCTTTTCTCAGTGGAGGAAAGTGATATCCCGTTAGCCTAATAGCTTCGTCAGATACACTATCGTCTAGATTAGATTCGGTTATAGCAATTATGTCATAAAGGCTAAGTTCGGCGTCTATTAAATGTACTTTATGTCGTAGGCCTCGTATATTCAAGTGTACAATTGACAGGCCACTGCGATTGTTAATAGTTTCGTCAGGTCCCGGATTTGTTTCTATGTCACCGCAGGAAATCAACATGACGGACATGTCAAATTGTTTAAATGCAGGCACAGGTGTATATTTCGCGAACGTCACGCGTTCACCAAGGCCGATGAAGGTCTCGTTCGTGATCGAGCCACGGTCTTCCGACAGAGTGGTCAAGGTCAGTATAAATGAAAGGCACAATATAAGACAGCATGAAATTTTATAGTTGAGCTGAAGCGGAGCTTCTTGTCGTTCTTTCTTATTACAACAGGTTAAATAGTCATAACACATGCTCAAATTTACATTTGTGTATAAATACTGCAGGCCAGCGCGGACATGCTTATTTAGGTGACAACCTGCGTTATTAAAGCACCCTATCCGCGCCCTGTATATTTCAATCGAAATCATAAGATGTATTTACGTGCACGTGGAGAGAACGCGGATAGGGGTGCTTGTCTATTTCCTGTAGGACAAGAATACGAACGACGCAGGTAAGTTTATTTCGATTCAGAGTTGTTGCACGAATCGCAAGTTGTTCGAAATAGTTACCATGTGTGAACGACTGTTGGTTGCTTGCATACATGTAGGTCAATGAGAAACAGGTGTAGGTAATTAGCGATAATGCATTTGAGTCATCGGAATAAATGATCTGAAATAACAAAATGGAACATAAATATATGTCTCCATTCCTACAGGTAGGTGATGTTAGGCCAAAAACAATGAAGAGCAAAATATTTACAAAAACATACAACATTATTAAACAGATATTGTGCAAATCTGAATCGTCGCAAAACATGTGCAACCAGACTTGCATATGAGCAGTTGAAGGCTGATAGGGTGACAATATCGGAGATCAAACAAGCGATAGGCCAATAGTTGAGTGTATATGTACATGTATATACATGTAAGTTATTCGATGTTTAAAGTACCTGTAACCGGGTAACAGTCTGTCAAACGGCATCATATAAGTTTGATATCACACCAAATTCATAATTATGTGTCTTGTCAGTACTGTATGTTTTATATATTATTTGAAAAAATATTGCGTTTTTAGATCCAGGCAAGTGATGCTCTAAACTATAATACAAAAGCATATCCAGTATCCAATAGTACAAGAAGAGTATTATAATATATAATCCAAAGGGACTTATTTATATAGACCATCAATGATATAATAACGCTATAGGAGTAATTCTAGGTTTCTAGTTTTACACTAGAGTATGTTTGTATATTTTATAAAGATTTTACATTTTATGCATCTTTGATTTGGTGAATTTGGAATATTAGTAGTATATTTTATGAAATATGTGGATGACGATTGAGAAACAGATTTGGTTGAAAGCTATTAACTCAGGTTGCATGTCCAGTGGTCAGATCGGAACTAGCGGTAGCATATTTCTTCAGCTCGGCAGCCCGCTTGATAATGTGGATCTTGTCATTTTTGTCTTTCACAAAAATGTTGCCATCAGTCGTCCAGGTACCATTGATCAGTTGCTTTTTGAAGACTTGGCGGGCTAGGTAAGCTAACCCCTGTCTACATTTCGTCAGGTCCTCGTACAGTTTGGAAAAGTCGGTAGTAGACCGGAGCAGCTTCCTACCCTGGTAAAAACTTCTCCTCGAGCGATAGCTGGTGAATTTTACAAGCATAATACAGGGCGATCCGTGTGTATGGTTAGGGTCTCCTACTCTATGAGAGCGATCAATGTCTGCTAATGATATGTCCAGTTTCATGGTCTTGGCTATGTCAAGCACTATCTGGTCAGTGTTTTCACCTGGAGTTTCATGTAGACCTGATATACGTACATGTAATATAGGACGGCGGCCGTATTGTTCGAGATCGTCCATTTTTTCCTCTAGGGTGGTCACTCAGTCCTTCAGCATTTTATTTTCTTCCTTCAAGTTTTTTATTTCAGCCTCTAGGGGAGCAATACGGTCAGCTAGTCTCTTATTCTCGTCGTGTAGTTTTGTTAATCCGGCTTGTAAGGGAGCAATACACTCCTCAGTCAACATAGCTTTCAGTTTTAGCGCTATTTTGTTTATGTCCAAGTCTTTCAGGCTCGCCATTTCGTCAGATGAATTTGAATCAGAAGACTCACCAGAGTTTGAAGCTGTTACCGGTCTTTGTTTAGTCTTACTTCTTGTAGTAGTACCACGAGGCACACCAGACATCACCAGTCACACACAGCGAAGTAAGACACTGCACGGGATTTTCTCTCGAACCAAACCGGACACTCGGTTGAAAACAGTTCACAATTCACTCACTTAGATTTCAAAAAATAGTCTCATTTCTCATCACACAGGCCGATATAATTCCATACGATAAGTAGTTTAGTCACTCGTTCACAAACTCTGGTGATGTAGCCACCCTTGGTCCACTAAATCACACATTTATGACGAACTTTACGGAGGATTTTTGCAAACGTCTACCTCTGGCCGCCATCTTGTTTCTGGGATCAATCTGGTCCTAATCTGGTCCTCACAATATCCTGGTGATAATCTGGTCCTCACACTATCCTGAGGATAAATCTGGTCCTCACAATATCCTGGTGATAATTTGGGCCTCACACTATCCTGGTGATAATCTGGTCCTCACAATATCCTGGTGATAATCTGGTCCTCACAATATCCTGGTGATGATTTAAACAATATATTTATTCACAAAAGGTGAATTGGGATTGGCGAACAGGCTTAGCCTATCTCAACGCCTCTCCCAATATATATATTACATAAAATGATAGTTTACGGACAGAAATAACACTAACATATTTACAAAACAGAGAATGGCGCATCACTGTTAATATAGCAACATTCAGACGAAAAGTATTAACGATTAAGATACCATCATCATAGCTGACTCATTTAAATACAGTGTGTGATCGATCAATAATTCAATAATATTAATGACAGTTGATAGTCAGGAAGTATTATCCATGCTCAGCGAAGACTTGGTGAGTTATGAAAATCGTTTAGATTTTAGTAAAAATTTGTGAACTCGTTTGAAAATATCAGTATTTTCATGTAATGACAATAATTTATCTCCAAAAAGAAGTGTATGACAGCTGATATTTGTTTCAGGTAAGCCTTGAAGTAATTCTTGTCGCGCGTTTGTGTAACGTGGACAGACTAGTAAAAAATGGTTGGTGTCCTCGCGGTTTGCACCGCATAAACATGAGGCATCATCTGATATGTGTCTTTCATACATGTGCGATTTGAGAGAACTGCAGCCAAGCCTTAGCTGAGCATGGATGACCTGTGCGTCGCGCTGGCCGCAGTAGTAATAGTTCGGAATACATGGATCGTTTAAGGAAAGTTGCTTACAGAAATTAAGGTATGATGGTGATTGTCGAATTGTTTGGTCAAGTTCATTCCAGAGTCGTATTACAGAAGGAAGAAAGGAGTTTGCATGGAGGACTGTTCTGGAAAAGGGCACAACAAAGTTATCAGCGTTTCGTAAAGGGTATTCAGTTGAATCGGATATTCGTGGAGGAACAAGAACGGACAGATAATGTGGTATATCTCCATGTAACATTTTGTAGAATAGGCGGAGTTTGTGACGTTGTCTGCGTTCAGATAAGGGGACAAATCCGGTTTCCCGATATAGGAGACCGTGACTCGTTCCACGAGGACAGCCAGTAATAGTTCTTAGGGCATCGAGTTGTAAGTTTTCAAGTAAGACACATTGTTGCTGGTTACAGTTAGCCCAAACAACATCTGCATAGTCAAATAGTTTATGTAGGGCTTTACGAGATAGCCTGTATTTGAGACTGCGCAAACAATTGATCATAGGACTAATTTTCTTTGAGACGGATTGGATATGTGCATTCCAGTGACCAGATGATTGAAACGTTAATCCCAAGTGTTTATGTTCTTTTACCAATGAGATCTGAGTGTCGCCGATGAAGAGTGGTGGTCCGCTATCCGGGTTAGCTATATGAGAGAATATCAGAGATTTTGTTTTTTCTGCGCTGAATTGAACAAGCCACGTATTTGCCCAGTCTGAGACTCTCTGGAGATCAGCATTTAAAAGAACACTTGCAGTTTGCTGGTCTTCCATGGCAATATATAGGGAGGTGTCATCAGCAAATAACCGGATGTTACAGTTTATATCCGAAACTATATCGTTAATATATATTAAGAACAAAAGTGGTCCTAGTATAGACCCTTGCGGGACTCCAGCTGTAACAGTTTTAGTGTCCGAGAGTTTTCCATTTATTACTACTAGTTGTTTTCTGCTATGCAGATAGTCACAGAGCCAGGCCAGAAGTCTTCCACGAATGCCAATCGCATGGAGTTTATGAATTAAGCCAAACTCTATCAAAAGCTTTTGTTATATCACAGAATACAGCTTTGACTTCCTTACCGTCATCCATTGCCTTGCAAATAAAGTTATAAATATCGACCAGCTGATAAACAGTGCTGTCACCAGGTAAAAAACCTGATTGGAGATTTGTTAGCAGATTGTTGTCGAGTAAGAAATTGAATATATATTTGAATATGCATTTTTCAAAGATTTTGCTAATAGAACTAGGTCTAATAGAACTTGGTCGGTAGTTTGATAGCAAGTTTTTAACTCCTTTTTTGTGGATGGGGGTGACATATGCCGTTTTCCACAGGTCTGGCATTTTTGCATGATCTAGGCATTTGTTAAAGAGAGAACAAAGAGGTTCGGCAATTTCCCTAGAAATGCATTTTAAAATTCTATTATTAATTGCGTCAGGTCCCGGCGCTTTTCCGATGTTTAGATTCAGAAGCGTATGTTGAACATCATCTTTGGTTATGACAAGGGAATCGAGAGTACTGACGTTTAAAGGCAGGTCCGGTAGAACAGTATTGCTATCGTCGATAGTAGAATTCTCCACAAAGAAATTATTGAAAGCATTGGCTATTTCACATGAATCACTGAAGACTTGGTCATTGTATATTATACTTGGAAATTGAACATTGTTGTTTTGTTCTTTGGTATACGATTTGATTAGCTTCCACCATTCTTTCGTTTGAAAGTCGGTTTCAGCGATTTTATTATCTAATTTAGTTTCGTATTCCTTCTTTGCCTGTCTAATTTTTGATATAGTTTCGTTTCGAATATTTCTAAGATTTTTCCATTGGTGAGGTAAATTTGACTGCTTCGCTTTGCGATGAGTTCCATCGCGTCTTCTCATTAGACCACGAAGTTCACTATTCATCCAGGGTTTATCGCGGGGTCTTATTATAACATTTTTGTTGGGAATATATTTCTTACATGTTTCTGTGATATGGTTGGTTACGCGGACAGTAGCGGTATCCGGATCAGGCTCAAATAAAGTAGTCCAGTCAGATTGTCTTATTGAATTACGGAAACCAATTTCGTCCATCTGATCATACTTCCATATTTGGCGGCCGTAACAGGAAAGCGCCGGGACCTTGAAGTTCAACGTCACAAACGTAGCATGGTGATCGCTAGCAAAGGGGGGTATTACACCAGAACGATGTACATTATTTGTGCAGGATACCATAATTAAGTCTATTAACGACTGTGAGTATGGAGTCACCCTGGTTGGCTCAGTAATTATTTGCTTGAGATCGTATTGAACTTCAAGTTCTTCAACTTTTGAGTGTTTTTGGTGTAAACAATCCGCATTGAAGTCCCCAACAATGATGCATTTGTTTTGCATGCGATCTCTTGCCTTCCCTATTGAGTTGTTGATCAGGTCCCAATAAACCACTCTTGCTGACGGTGTTCTATAGATGGTTAAAAGTAAAGTTATTTGCGCTGAAAACTTACCTCACTTCCACTCTTTGCATTTCTTGTCTACATGAAATATCACAGTAAGAATTTAAATGACACAGTTATCTCCCCTGCTAGTCACCTGATTGCATAGCTACCCACAATTCTACTTCCTTCTTGTCCTACTGCTTCGTAGGGTTGGAAGTAAACATTGTCAACTCCGTGAAAAAGTGCCTTTTCTAGCGAAACTACTCACAGTTGGATTACCTCAGACGTCTGATTTTCTGCAAGAAGTCCTTTGGGAAGTATTCTCTAAGTTATCAGCGTAATAATGGCTCAAAATATGTCTCAAATGTCATGCATGTCTTGTGGAGGTGACAAGCCTAGTTATGACCTTCACTCATTGTGTCCGCCATGCCGCCAGGGTAGAATCTGTACATGGGACACTGCCTGTGAAGAGTGTATTGTGTGGGCGCCCGGCATATTCCAGGTGTATCTGGCCGGTTCTCTGGCAGCTAACGAAGGAAATAATGTTGTTATGCCTGCCAATCTCGCAAACGAGACATATGTAGCACAGTCTCCGCGTACTAATGTAGGCGAGGAGTCTAGGGGGTTTGTTACTTCAGTAGCTGGGTCTTCATTAGTCAGCCTATTGGATGTAAATAAAGATAAACAAACTCCCCCCCCGCTCACGATACTTCCATTTCAGACCAGGTGAAGGGTCAATCAGGTAAGAGATCGACCCGGTTGGTACAAGTGGAGGGAATAATCGAAGATATGGAATCTGGTACTACGACGACTGTGGATGTGGAGATTCCTATTGAGCGGACACCTGGATGTGACGATGAAGGGAAATCGGTGACGGACCCAGGCTTAGCGTGGGAAAGCCAGGGGACTCCGATCGCTCGATCGGAGTCAGCTTATGATTATGAAAACTTGGGCAGCACCAGTGAGGAGCCTAATGTTAAATTTTCATTTGGGTCCGGGGTTGGGAAAATACCTTCCTCGACGCTGTCGAGGCCTGGACTTCCCGGTCGCTCAGTTACGCCGTTAACTGCTGCTTCCGGTTTGTCTGAATTTTCTCAACCTGCTTCCGGTTACTCTGGTGGCCTTCCTCGTTCCCTTGCCGAGACGTTTGTGTCTACGAGCCTTCTGGGCCACCAGAGATTAAGGTTCCCGCAACAACGGCAGTATGGTATGTATTCAGGTACCCATAATATGTCAAATTTTTTGCCTGTGTCTGAGTTGCGTTATCAAGAACCCTCAATCAGACCAGTTCAAATTATGCGGCATCCGGTTGCTGGTCTACCTTCGCCCTTGCGTGGCTTAGGTCAGATATCTGCTTCCGGTGGTGTTCGAGGTACGGGACCGGGAATTTATCGTATGATGCGTCCTCCTATACGTGCTTCCGGTTTACGACCTCGTATGCCCGTTCACCGACCTTTACAGTGGCCGTGCTCACGTCCAGCTGGAGGGTCCTTGAGTGTGAACACACCTCGTCAGGCCTTGCTTCCGGTCCACTCTCAAGTGACTGATCCCACTTTGGCTGCCATACTGCGCGGTATGGAACAGCAACGTGAGGAAATGAAGGAATTGAGAGAGATGATGACCAGTCAATTCCGAAGTAGTACGCCACTGCTTCCGGTTTTGACTGAACAGTCTAGGAAACCGGAAGCTAATTTGTCGAGGACTATCCCTTCCAATACTCCCTCCTGGCAGGAAGCCCCGGAAGCTATGGAAGTGGATAGGGACCAGTACGGTAGCTCTGAATTGAATGAACCTACCAATACTGATCCGGATGCTAGGAAATATTATGAACTTATTTCCGGCATCTATGACTTGATTCCTGATATGCAGCTTCCGGTCCCACATGCGGGGGATATTGAAACTGAATCAGGAGAGTCAAACCGGGTTACGAGGTCGGCTACCACGCTTCCGGCCTCAACTGCTATTCATTCTATTTGCCACTTGTTCCATAGAACTTTAGCAGAACCCACTACGCAGGAGGAACGTGCTATAAGGTTGAGACCAAAAGCTCGCTTCCGCCCTGCAGGATCTTCTGGTCCGTTCCCAGTACAGAAGCCAAACATACGAAGTTATGGCGTACATAACTCACCGTTTAGCTTCCGGTCTGCAGAGGTGAACGGCGACTTTCAGTATTTATGCTCTAGCAATACTAAAGTCCCTAGTAATCCGGATGTTCCTTGCACGAACAAACAGGCCGCAGTACTTGAGGAAACTGCTCGACAAGGAGTGGCGATTACGAATCACCTTGACTGGTTTCTTAAAGCCATAAAGGATGGTTTATTTTCGCTGTCGGGCGCGGACAGTCAAGAACAGTTACAGGAGGGTATAAACCTCGTTCTTGACTACCAGAAGATTGCTTCCGGTGCTGTAGAAGATTTACTGGTACACAATGCCTACCTATCTTCTATGCTAGTGTATTTAAGGAGAAAGGCCTTCATTCCTTTTATGCATAGTTACACACCGGAAGCTGTAAAAAGGAGTCTACTAGAGACATCTACGGCTCCTTCTTTACTGTTTGGTGATGCTGTTGCCGAAGTTCGACCTGAAATGGATCGTATAGAGCATGACAGGTCAGTTGCTTCCGGTGCTTCGTCTAAAAGACCTATGGCTTCCGGGTCGGGTCCAAAGGCGAAGAAGGCTAAGAAGAACCCGCCTAGTTCCAAGGCTAATAAGGGTGCTTCCGGCCAACAGCATAACGAAGCGCCTACTTCTTTAGAGCCAAGAGTATCGACCTATGGCCATAAGAAGCAGGGCAAGGGGAAATCTAAGCAGTCAAAGAAGGATTCCTGATGTCTTGGGCCGTACCGGGTGGCTTCCGGTATGGCGGAAACACCGAGACATAATGTTTCCAGTTCCCCAGCAACTAGACCTTCCGGTAGGGGGAAGGCTGCAGTTGTTTTGGAGGAACTGGATAAGGATCGGGACGGAAGCGTGGGTCATTCGAACGATCAGATACAGCTATCGCCTATTGTTCGACACGCTTCCTCCCTTGACTGCTCATCCCCTTCCGTCTCGTATACCATTACGAACGGGTCATCTATCAGCGATACAGTCCTCTGTGGACAAGCTGATAGAGAAGGCAGCTGTAATAGAGCTTCCGGTTTCGGACACGTCACCCAGGTTCTATTCGCCGGTCTTTCTGGTCCCCAAGAAAGACACGTCCGAGATGCGCATGGTTATAAACCTAAAGCGCCTCAACAAGGACTACCTCACTCCACCGCCACACTTCCGCATGGAGTCCTTCAGGTCTATCCGGACAGTACTCGGACAAGGGGAATGGCTGACTTCTCTGGATTTAAGGGATGCATACCTGCATATCCCGATACATCCGGGGGACAGGAAGTACTTGAGATTCATGGTCGGCAAACGACGCTTCCAAATTCAAGTGCTTCCGTTCGGTCTATCCACTTCCCCTTGGGTGTTCACACGAGTGTTTACACCAGTGGCACAATTCCTGCACAGTCTAGGTATAAAGTACCACTTTTATATCGACGACTCCCTGCTAAGGAATGCCTGCAAGGAGCAGTTAATCCTAGACACACAGTTTGTCTTAAGGATGTTGACTTCTCTGGGATACATCCCACACGAAGAGAAATCAGAGCTGATTCCTTCACAAAGGCGCAAATTTCTGGGGGTGGAATACGATACGCTACGAGCTCTCGCCAAACCCCCAGAAGATCGATGGCTAAAGATAACGCCGAAGATACCTCAGTTCCTCAAGTTATCTCAGGCCAGGGCTTTACACTTTGCTGCGATAATCGGCCTCTTGACGTCAACACAGGACGTAACACCAAGAGGGCGGTTGCAGCTTCGTCCCTTTATGATTTACTTCAATCATCAATGGGTCGAAAGGCAGTTGAATCCGTGGATACCTGTAACACCACTAGTCAAACAATGCCTCCAATGGTGGCTGGATCCACTCAACGTTATGCCAGGTGTGTCCCTACTTCCGTTTCATCCGTCACATCACCTGTTCACGGACGCATCTATGGAAGGATGGGGAGCCCACCTCGAGTCCAAGTCGACATCCGGGTTATGGACAATCGAGGAACGCTCGTACCATATAAACGTGTTGGAGTTTATGGCAGTGACACATGCCATCCGCACGTGGGTGAGCGTATTGACCGACAAGAACCTGCTGGTTGCGACGGACAACACATCAGTCGTGTCCTATATCAACAAGCAGGGGGGGACGAGATCTCCGCAATTACAAAGCCAAGCGGAAATCTTTTTCGGTCTGTGCTGGGACAACAACATATCGGTGTTGGCCAGGCACATCCCGGGGGTACTGAACGTCTTAGCGGATTCGCTTTCACGACGGAATCAGATAATTCCCACGGAGTGGCAACTTCACCCAGACATACTAAAACAAATAGCTCATGTCTGAGAGATGCCACACATAGATCTGTTCGCCACTCGGCGCAACAATCTACTGCCCCTGTTCATGTCGCCGGTTCCGGATCCGTCGGCATATGCAGTGGACGCACTATCGCAGGACTGGTCAAGGATGGTAGCATATGCATTCCCTCCTCCAGCTATCCTAGCGAAGGTACTTCAGAAGATCCGCGAACACATGTGTGTCGTTTACCTGATTGTTCCGTGGTGGCCGGCAAGGCCGTGGTTCCCGGAACTATTGGATCTTCTGGTAGATGTACCAAGACAGCTTCCGGTATGGCACAATCTACTGCGCCAGCCCGGAACGTCGACATTCCACAGCCAGCCAGGACTGTTCCACTACCACGTGTGCAAGTGCTCAAGCAGCACTTCGCTCAGGCGGGATTTTCAGCGGAGGTTGGGCGCCGAATGGCACAATCAATTCGACCGTCCTCTTCCGCTGTATACAACTCAAAGTGGGCAATCTTCGATCTTTGGTGTGGAGAGAGGGATATCAATCCATCATGCGCCACTATCCCTGAAGTAGCAGAGTTTCTATTGTACCTGTTCAGGGATAGGGGCCTGGTGCCCGCTACGGTAGAAGGTTATAGGGCAGCTATTGCTCAACCTATTCTACTGGGTACTGGGATTAATCCCTCGACTGATCCAAATTTATCTGCACTAATCAAGTCATACAAGATAACTGGTCAGTCGGCTGTTCCGAAATTACCTAAGTGGGACTTAGCCTTAGTACTTCGGCAATTAGGAGAGCCACCTTTCGAGCCAATAGAGGCTATTGAGCTAAAATATTTATCATACAAAACTTCGTTTTTATTGGCTCTTGCTTCAGCAGCTAGGGTGTCAGAGCTGCATGCGCTCGATAAAAGGAACATCAGACACTCTAGGAACTGGAGCAAGGTAGTTCTCACAACGGTTCCTGAGTTTGTGGCCAAGAATCAAGCCCTCTACGATTCCATATCTCGAGAGTTCACAATTCCAGCCTTATCTGATTTCCTTTCGTCCGGTCTTGAATCAGACATGTTAATGTGTCCGGTTCGGGCACTTGCGTGTTACCTGAATCGTACAGAGGAGATCAGAGCGGGAAGGAGGCGTTTGTTTATCCCTTTCGATCCCAAAGCCAAACAAGAAATAAGTAAAAACACTATCTCGAGTTGGCTCAAAAATACGATTCGGCTAGCGTACTCCACGGCTACTGATAGGCAAGCCGCGCTTGTAAACGTTTCGGGTCACGAGATTAGGGCATTAGCGGCATCATGGCCTCTATGGTCCAACAGATCGGTGACTGACATTATGAGGGCGTGCTACTGGAGGTCAAACACGACATTTGCCTCCTACTATCTCCGGGACATGACGTTGGCATGTAACGACCTCTATTCCATCGGCCCACTTGTGACCGCACAGCGGGTGTCAGGGGGACCGAGGCCAGCATTATAGCTACAAAAGTCCGGGCGTACAGTTGTAACCCTGCTTGCGGGTGAGTGTTTTTTTCTCTCGGCCCCTTTCGAAAAAAAAGGGGGGGGCGTATCTTGCATCTCAGCCTTGAAGTCAGAGTAGCAACAGAGGTTCCCTGTGTACCATAGGCATACAGGTTATTACTGTTGTATGATTTCATGGATCCTCTGTGGGGTAGAAGATCTATGATTTCTACTTTGATCTAGTCACTTTGTATGGCATTTATCACTACCACGGATTGTATCAGTTTGCCCACCTACCTTACGGTGGCATTCTATGCAAAGAGTGGAAGTGAGGTAAGTTTTCAGCGCAAATAACAAAAAAATTTTACAAGTAAATTTTCTGTTATTAAGCTAAAACTTACCTCACTTCCAGTGATGCCCCACCCAACCTCCCCGCTATGATACATCCAGACCATGTATCGCAGTGGAACAAGAAGGAAGTAGAATTGTGGGTAGCTATGCAATCAGGTGACTAGCAGGGGAGATAACTGTGTCATTTAAATTCTTACTGTGATATTTCATGTAGACAAGAAATGCAAAGAGTGGAAGTGAGGTAAGTTTTAGCTTAATAACAGAAAATTTACTTGTAAAATTTTTTTTTTGTTATTTTTAAGCCTAACTTCACACCACATTGATTCTAGACCAACCGACTGTAAGTTAACCATTTCCTTGTATATTATTGTTTCTTTAATGTAAATAACTATACCACCACCCTCCTGGGCGACACGATCTTTTCTCAGTGGAGGAAAGTGATATCCCGTTAGCCTAATAGCTTCGTCAGATACACTATCGTCTAGATTAGATTCGGTTATAGCAATTATGTCATAAAGGCTAAGTTCGGCGTCTATTAAATGTACTTTATGTCGTAGGCCTCGTATATTCAAGTGTACAATTGACAGGCCACTGCGATTGTTAATAGTTTCGTCAGGTCCCGGATTTGTTTCTATGTCACCGCAGGAAATCAACATGACGGACATGTCAAATTGTTTAAATGCAGGCACAGGTGTATATTTCGCGAACGTCACACGTTCACCAAGGCCGATGAAGGTCTCGTTCGTGATCGAGCCACGGTCTTCCGACAGAGTGGTCAAGGTCAGTATAAATGAAAGGCACAATATAAGACAGCATGAAATTTTATAGTTGAGCTGAAGCGGAGCTTCTTGTCGTTCTTTCTTATTACAACAGGTTAAATAGTCATAACACATGCTCAAATTTACATTTGTGTATAAATACTGCAGGCCAGCGCGGACATGCTTATTTAGGTGACAACCTGCGTTATTAAAGCACCCTATCCGCGCCCTGTATATTTCAATCGAAATCATAAGATGTATTTACGTGCACGTGGAGAGAACGCGGATAGGGGTGCTTGTCTATTTCCTGTAGGACAAGAATACGAACGACGCAGGTAAGTTTATTTCGATTCAGAGTTGTTGCACGAATCGCAAGTTGTTCGAAATAGTTACCATGTGTGAACGACTGTTGGTTGCTTGCATACATGTAGGTCAATGAGAAACAGGTGTAGGTAATTAGCGATAATGCATTTGAGTCATCGGAATAAATGATCTGAAATAACAAAATGGAACATAAATATATGTCTCCATTCCTACAGGTAGGTGATGTTAGGCCAAAAACAATGAAGAGCAAAATATTTACAAAAACATACAACATTATTAAACAGATATTGTGCAAATCTGAATCGTCGCAAAACATGTGCAACCAGACTTGCATATGAGCAGTTGAAGGCTGATAGGGTGACAATATCGGAGATCAAACAAGCGATAGGCCAATAGTTGAGTGTATATGTACATGTATATACATGTAAGTTATTCGATGTTTAAAGTACCTGTAACCGGGTAACAGTCTGTCAAACGGCATCATATAAGTTTGATATCACACCAAATTCATAATTATGTGTCTTGTCAGTACTGTATGTTTTATATATTATTTGAAAAAATATTGCGTTTTTAGATCCAGGCAAGTGATGCTCTAAACTATAATACAAAAGCATATCCAGTATCCAATAGTACAAGAAGAGTATTATAATATATAATCCAAAGGGACTTATTTATATAGACCATCAATGATATAATAACGCTATAGGAGTAATTCTAGGTTTCCAGTTTTACACTAGAGTATGTTTGTATATTTTATAAAGATTTTACATTTTATGCATCTTTGATTTGGTGAATTTGGAATATTAGTAGTATATTTTATGAAATATGTGGATGACGATTGAGAAACAGATTTGGTTGAAAGCTATTAACTCAGGTTGCATGTCCAGTGGTCAGATCGGAACTAGCGGTAGCATATTTCTTCAGCTCGGCAGCCCGCTTGATAATGTGGATCTTGTCATTTTTGTCTTTCACAAAAATGTTGCCATCAGTCGTCCAGGTACCATTGATCAGTTGCTTTTTGAAGACTTGGCGGGCTAGGTAAGCTAACCCCTGTCTACATTTCGTCAGGTCCTCGTACAGTTTGGAAAAGTCGGTAGTAGACCGGAGCAGCTTCCTACCCTGGTAAAAACTTCTCCTCGAGCGATAGCTGGTGAATTTTACAAGCATAATACAGGGCGATCCGTGTGTATGGTTAGGGTCTCCTACTCTATGAGAGCGATCAATGTCTGCTAATGATATGTCCAGTTTCATGGTCTTGGCTATGTCAAGCACTATCTGGTCAGTGTTTTCACCTGGAGTTTCATGTAGACCTGATATACGTACATGTAATATAGGACGGCGGCCGTATTGTTCGAGATCGTCCATTTTTTCCTCTAGGGTGGTCACTCAGTCCTTCAGCATTTTATTTTCTTCCTTCAAGTTTTTTATTTCAGCCTCTAGGGGAGCAATACGGTCAGCTAGTCTCTTATTCTCGTCGTGTAGTTTTGTTAATCCGGCTTGTAAGGGAGCAATACACTCCTCAGTCAACATAGCTTTCAGTTTTAGCGCTATTTTGTTTATGTCCAAGTCTTTCAGGCTCGCCATTTCGTCAGATGAATTTGAATCAGAAGACTCACCAGAGTTTGAAGCTGTTACCGGTCTTTGTTTAGTCTTACTTCTTGTAGTAGTACCACGAGGCACACCAGACATCACCAGTCACACACAGCGAAGTAAGACACTGCACGGGATTTTCTCTCGAACCAAACCGGACACTCGGTTGAAAACAGTTCACAATTCACTCACTTAGATTTCAAAAAATAGTCTCATTTCTCATCACACAGGCCGATATAATTCCATACGATAAGTAGTTTAGTCACTCGTTCACAAACTCTGGTAATGTAGCCACCCTTGGTCCACTAAATCACACATTTATGACGAACTTTACGGAGGATTTTTGCAAACGTCTACCTCTGGCCGCCATCTTGTTTCTGGGATCAATCTGGTCCTAATCTGGTCCTCACAATATCCTGGTGATAATCTGGTCCTCACACTATCCTGAGGATAAATCTGGTCCTCACAATATCCTGGTGATAATTTGGGCCTCACACTATCCTGGTGATAATCTGGTCCTCACAATATCCTGGTGATAATCTGGTCCTCACAATATCCTGGTGATGATTTAAACAATATATTTATTCACAAAAGGTGAATTGGGATTGGCGAACAGGCTTAGCCTATCTCAACGCCTCTCCCAATATATATATTACATAAAATGATAGTTTACGGACAGAAATAACACTAACATATTTACAAAACAGAGAATGGCGCATCACTGTTAATATAGCAACATTCAGACGAAAAGTATTAACGATTAAGATACCATCATCATAGCTGACTCATTTAAATACAGTGTGTGATCGATCAATAATTCAATAATATTAATGACAGTTGATAGTCAGGAAGTATTATCCATGCTCAGCGAAGACTTGGTGAGTTATGAAAATCGTTTAGATTTTAGTAAAAATTTGTGAACTCGTTTGAAAATATCAGTATTTTCATGTAATGACAATAATTTATCTCCAAAAAGAAGTGTATGACAGCTGATATTTGTTTCAGGTAAGCCTTGAAGTAATTCTTGTCGCGCGTTTGTGTAACGTGGACAGACTAGTAAAAAATGGTTGGTGTCCTCGCGGTTTGCACCGCATAAACATGAGGCATCATCTGATATGTGTCTTTCATACATGTGCGATTTGAGAGAACTGCAGCCAAGCCTTAGCTGAGCATTGATGACCTGTGCGTCGCGCTGCCCGCAGTAGTAATAGTTCGGAATACATGGATCGTTTAAGGAAAGTTGCTTACAGAAACTAAGGTATGATGGTGATTGTCGAATTGTTTGGTCAAGTTCATTCCAGAGTCGTATTACAGAAGGAAGAAAGGAGTTTGCATGGAGGACTGTTCTGGAAAAGGGCACAACAAAGTTATCAGCGTTTCGTAAAGGGTATTCAGTTGAATCGGATATTCGTGGAGGAACAAGAACGGACAGATAATGTGGTATATCTCCATGTAACATTTTGTAGAATAGGCGGAGTTTGTGACGTTGTCTGCGTTCAGATAAGGGGACAAATCCGGTTTCCCGATATAGGAGACCGTGACTCGTTCCACGAGGACAGCCAGTAATAGTTCTTAGGGCATCGAGTTGTAAGTTTTCAAGTAAGACACATTGTTGCTGGTTACAGTTAGCCCAAACAACATCTGCATAGTCAAATAGTTTATGTAGGGCTTTACGAGATAGCCTGTATTTGAGACTGCGCAAACAATTGATCATAGGACTAATTTTCTTTGAGACGGATTGGATATGTGCATTCCAGTGACCAGATGATTGAAACGTTAATCCCAAGTGTTTATGTTCTTTTACCAATGAGATCTGAGTGTCGCCGATGAAGAGTGGTGGTCCGCTATCCGGGTTAGCTATATGAGAGAATATCAGAGATTTTGTTTTTTCTGCGCTGAATTGAACAAGCCACGTATTTGCCCAGTCTGAGACTCTCTGGAGATCAGCATTTAAAAGAACACTTGCAGTTTGCTGGTCTTCCATGGCAATATATAGGGAGGTGTCATCAGCAAATAACCGGATGTTACAGTTTATATCCGAAACTATATCGTTAATATATATTAAGAACAAAAGTGGTCCTAGTATAGACCCTTGCGGGACTCCAGCTGTAACAGTTTTAGTGTCCGAGAGTTTTCCATTTATTACTACTAGTTGTTTTCTGCTATGCAGATAGTCACAGAGCCAGGCCAGAAGTCTTCCACGAATGCCAATCGCATGAAGTTTATGAATTAAGCCAAACTCTATCAAAAGCTTTTGTTATATCACAGAATACAGCTTTGACTTCCTTACCGTCATCCATTGCCTTGCAAATAAAGTTATAAATATCGACCAGCTGATAAACAGTGCTGTCACCAGGTAAAAAACCTGATTGGAGATTTGTTAGCAGATTGTTGTCGAGTAAGAAATTGAATATATATTTGAATATGCATTTTTCAAAGATTTTGCTAATAGAACTAGGTCTAATAGAACTTGGTCGGTAGTTTGATAGCAAGTTTTGAACTCCTTTTTTGTGGATGGGGGTGACATATGCCGTTTTCCACAGGTCTGGCATTTTTGCATGATCTAGGCATTTGTTAAAGAGAGAACAAAGAGGTTCGGCAATTTCCCTAGAAATGCATTTTAAAATTCTATTATTAATTGCGTCAGGTCCCGGCGCTTTTCCGATGTTTAGATTCAGAAGCGTATGTTGAACATCATCTTTGGTTATGACAAGGGAATCGAGAGTACTGACGTTTAAAGGCAGGTCCGGTAGAACAGTATTGCTATCGTCGATAGTAGAATTCTCCACAAAGAAATTATTGAAAGCATTGGCTATTTCACATGAATCACTGAAGACTTGGTCATTGTATATTATACTTGGAAATTGAACATTGTTGTTTTGTTCTTTGGTATACGATTTGATTAGCTTCCACCATTCTTTCGTTTGAAAGTCGGTTTCAGCGATTTTATTATCTAATTTAGTTTCGTATTCCTTCTTTGCCTGTCTAATTTTTGATATAGTTTCGTTTCGAATATTTCTAAGATTTTTCCATTGGTGAGGTAAATTTGACTGCTTCGCTTTGCGATGAGTTCCATCGCGTCTTCTCATTAGACCACGAAGTTCACTATTCATCCAGGGTTTATCGCGGGGTCTTATTATAACATTTTTGTTGGGAATATATTTCTTACATGTTTCTGTGATATGGTTGGTTACGCGGACAGTAGCGGTATCCGGATCAGGCTCAAATAAAGTAGTCCAGTCAGATTGTCTTATTGAATTACGGAAACCAATTTCGTCCATCTGATCATACATCCATATTTGGCGGCCGTAACAGGAAAGCGCCGGGACCTTGAAGTTCAACGTCACAAACGTAGCATGGTGATCGCTAGCAAAGGGGGGTATTACACCAGAACGATGTACATTATTTGTGCAGGATACCATAATTAAGTCTATTAACGACTGTGAGTATGGAGTCACCCTGGTTGGCTCAGTAATTATTTGCTTGAGATCGTATTGAACTTCAAGTTCTTCAACTTTTGAGTGTTTTTGGTGTAAACAATCCGCATTGAAGTCCCCAACAATGATGCATTTGTTTTGCATGCGATCTCTTGCCTTCCCTATTGAGTTGTTGATCAGGTCCCAATAAACCACTCTTGCTGACGGTGTTCTATAGATGGTTAAAAGTAAATTTGTTATTTTTAAGCCTAACTTCACACCACATTGATTCTAGACCAACCGACTGTAAGTTAACCATTTCCTTGTATATTATTGTTTCTTTAATGTAAATAACTATACCACCACCCTCCTGGGCGACACGATCTTTTCTCAGTGGAGGAAAGTGATATCCCGTTAGCCTAATAGCTTCGTCAGATACACTATCGTCTAGATTAGATTCGGTTATAGCAATTATGTCATAAAGGCTAAGTTCGGCGTCTATTAAATGTACTTTATGTCGTAGGCCTCGTATATTCAAGTGTACAATTGACAGGCCACTGCGATTGTTAATAGTTTCGTCAGGTCCCGGATTTGTTTCTATGTCACCGCAGGAAATCAACATGACGGACATGTCAAATTGTTTAAATGCAGGCACAGGTGTATATTTCGCGAACGTCACACGTTCACCAAGGCCGATGAAGGTCTCGTTCGTGATCGAGCCACGGTCTTCCGACAGAGTGGTCAAGGTCAGTATAAATGAAAGGCACAATATAAGACAGCATGAAATTTTATAGTTGAGCTGAAGCGGAGCTTCTTGTCGTTCTTTCTTATTACAACAGGTTAAATAGTCATAACACATGCTCAAATTTACATTTGTGTATAAATACTGCAGGCCAGCGCGGACATGCTTATTTAGGTGACAACCTGCGTTATTAAAGCACCCTATCCGCGCCCTGTATATTTCAATCGAAATCATAAGATGTATTTACGTGCACGTGGAGAGAACGCGGATAGGGGTGCTTGTCTATTTCCTGTAGGACAAGAATACGAACGACGCAGGTAAGTTTATTTCGATTCAGAGTTGTTGCACGAATCGCAAGTTGTTCGAAATAGTTACCATGTGTGAACGACTGTTGGTTGCTTGCATACATGTAGGTCAATGAGAAACAGGTGTAGGTAATTAGCGATAATGCATTTGAGTCATCGGAATAAATGATCTGAAATAACAAAATGGAACATAAATATATGTCTCCATTCCTACAGGTAGGTGATGTTAGGCCAAAAACAATGAAGAGCAAAATATTTACAAAAACATACAACATTATTAAACAGATATTGTGCAAATCTGAATCGTCGCAAAACATGTGCAACCAGACTTGCATATGAGCAGTTGAAGGCTGATAGGGTGACAATATCGGAGATCAAACAAGCGATAGGCCAATAGTTGAGTGTATATGTACATGTATATACATGTAAGTTATTCGATGTTTAAAGTACCTGTAACCGGGTAACAGTCTGTCAAACGGCATCATATAAGTTTGATATCACACCAAATTCATAATTATGTGTCTTGTCAGTACTGTATGTTTTATATATTATTTGAAAAAATATTGCGTTTTTAAATCCAGGCAAGTGATGCTCTAAACTATAATACAAAAGCATATCCAGTATCCAATAGTACAAGAAGAGTATTATAATATATAATCCAAAGGGACTTATTTATATAGACCATCAATGATATAATAACGCTATAGGAGTAATTCTAGGTTTCTAGTTTTACACTAGAGTATGTTTGTATATTTTATAAAGATTTTACATTTTATGCATCTTTGATTTGGTGAATTTGGAATATTAGTAGTATATTTTATGAAATATGTGGATGACGATTGAGAAACAGATTTGGTTGAAAGCTATTAACTCAGGTTGCATGTCCAGTGGTCAGATCGGAACTAGCGGTAGCATATTTCTTCAGCTCGGCAGCCCGCTTGATAATGTGGATCTTGTCATTTTTGTCTTTCACAAAAATGTTGCCATCAGTCGTCCAGGTACCATTGATCAGTTGCTTTTTGAAGACTTGGCGGGCTAGGTAAGCTAACCCCTGTCTACATTTCGTCAGGTCCTCGTACAGTTTGGAAAAGTCGGTAGTAGACCGGAGCAGCTTCCTACCCTGGTAAAAACTTCTCCTCGAGCGATAGCTGGTGAATTTTACAAGCATAATACAGGGCGATCCGTGTGTATGGTTAGGGTCTCCTACTCTATGAGAGCGATCAATGTCTGCTAATGATATGTCCAGTTTCATGGTCTTGGCTATGTCAAGCACTATCTGGTCAGTGTTTTCACCTGGAGTTTCATGTAGACCTGATATACGTACATGTAATATAGGACGGCGGCCGTATTGTTCGAGATCGTCCATTTTTTCCTCTAGGGTGGTCACTCAGTCCTTCAGCATTTTATTTTCTTCCTTCAAGTTTTTTATTTCAGCCTCTAGGGGAGCAATACGGTCAGCTAGTCTCTTATTCTCGTCGTGTAGTTTTGTTAATCCGGCTTGTAAGGGAGCAATACACTCCTCAGTCAACATAGCTTTCAGTTTTAGCGCTATTTTGTTTATGTCCAAGTCTTTCAGGCTCGCCATTTCGTCAGATGAATTTGAATCAGAAGACTCACCAGAGTTTGAAGCTGTTACCGGTCTTTGTTTAGTCTTACTTCTTGTAGTAGTACCACGAGGCACACCAGACATCACCAGTCACACACAGCGAAGTAAGACACTGCACGGGATTTTCTCTCGAACCAAACCGGACACTCGGTTGAAAACAGTTCACAATTCACTCACTTAGATTTCAAAAAATAGTCTCATTTCTCATCACACAGGCCGATATAATTCCATACGATAAGTAGTTTAGTCACTCGTTCACAAACTCTGGTAATGTAGCCACCCTTGGTCCACTAAATCACACATTTATGACGAACTTTACGGAGGATTTTTGCAAACGTCTACCTCTGGCCGCCATCTTGTTTCTGGGATCAATCTGGTCCTAATCTGGTCCTCACAATATCCTGGTGATAATCTGGTCCTCACACTATCCTGAGGATAAATCTGGTCCTCACAATATCCTGGTGATAATCTGGTCCTCACACTATCCTGGTGATAATCTGGTCCTCACAATATCCTGGTGATAATCTGGTCTTCACAAGATTTTCAGCACTAATGGTATGTTTTGGACTACAGTATTGTTTGGTTTCATTTACAGTTGCAGTTGTTTTTTGTGGATGAATGTGACAAGTATAGAGACCTGATCCACGTTCATTCCTTCGCTCATGACTTCCACCTACGCTGTATACAATCCTACATCCATGGGCGACAGTACGAGTTCAAGGAGGGATATCACGTGGCTGGTTTCTTAGCTGACTTCTACCACGTCCACCCTTACCCACCCAGCTTTGCCAGAAACTACCTCTATGAAGGTGAGAGTGACCGTTTTGCTCAAGCTTTGCGCTTTACGTCAATTAATCCAGAACATGTGCATGTATTTGAATGGGGTTATCCAGATGAAGGCAAAGGGGAGCAAATCTTGTAACCCATGGAACCAGTGTCCTTTAGCTCATTGAAGAACAATATCAGGATATGACTATTCATAAATGGAGTATTGTAACTCAATGAGATAGAGGGCACTGGTGTACCATGGGTTACAAGATTTGCTCCCCTTTGCCATCAGCTGGAGAAGCTCAATGGACTAGGACTAGAACCATTCCATTACAAATTTCAGAATGTTGTCATTTTACATCTTGTTAAGATGGATACATTAGTATGTTTCAGACTGTGTGTATTCTAACAGGTTTGTGCACAATAAACCTTTCCTTGTTATGTATGTTACTGTTTGTAGGGAAGATGTCATTCTCTAATATCAACACATCCAGTCTACAGCTGTATGAATATATGATAGAACATGACAAACTCTACGACATGAAGGCTATCAAGATGTCAGCCTCAGTCTGTGAACCTGATTATGTATGTATACCAATCTTCTCTTCTTACTCCTGACTGGCAATAAATGTTTACAAAAACTCTTATGATTGGTGATCGATCATCCCTATATAGCTGAAATATTGCTGAACGCGACATTAATCCTCAATTCTCTCTCTCTCTCCGTCTCTCTATGATTCGCTAGATTTTCCTTCCAATTTTATCCACAAACCAATGAAAATTATGGATTTATTTTTGAAAATTTGAATTGACCAATGAAGTGCTTCAAGAGAGGAATATATCCCATGATGCCCTGTTGTTTGTATCCCATGATGCCCTGTTGTTTGTAGAAAACTTCTTTGTGAAGAAATAATTATCAGTGTCACGCTGCTTCCCTGATGTTCAGGGCTTTACTCCCCCAAAATTTGGCCACACCGTCTGTTCAATAGGGCAAACACTGTTCCGTCTGGGATCTGAACCTACATCCCAGCTTTCTAAATCTGAGCATCCATAATAGCAGAAGCCTTTGAGTACAAGCAGCCTAGTTTGATAGAGACCTTGGTGGATGTAGACAGGTCTTGAGGTAAACAATGTATAGATAGAAGAAGAAGATGGGAGAGACCATCTTTTATCCTCCTAGTTTAGATGAATTCATCTAACATAAAGCTGCCTCTTGCCAATTACAGTGGAAATCAAAGATATTAGATTATCAAATGGAATTTGCAAAATAAGGTGTAGGATAATTATTTATTTATTTTTACATTTCACATTTTATACATTCACCTAGAAATTATTGCATAAAGACACCCATTTTGTCCCATCTCAAGGAGTTCGGTGTTAAGTTACATGTAGTGTTTGATTGAAATTACTTTTCAGTTCAACGCCCCAAGAATTATGGATGAGGTAATATGAGTCACGCAGCCTGAGAGTTGGTATGGGTGTCTATGCTGGTTAAGGGAAATGTAGCTCTCAAGGAGTAGTGTCCAGATTCTCTGGATAACAAATAAAAAACTATTTAGCTCAGCTTATGGGAACTTGTTTTTCATCCTTATTGGAAGTATATTTACTACATATATATCCATTCTGTTTCTTCTGGCTTTGGGTTCAGTCATTAATATGGAATGAACATTATGAATTAACATATTGATCCATGGTTATGGAAACATTTTATCATATAGTCTCAATAACTCAACTACAGCTAATGTAGACACCCAGAATCCTCTCTACCCCATATCTCCTCAACTGAGGTAGTATCCCCTACCCCATATCTCCGTGGCTGAGGTAGCATCTCTTACCTCATAACTCCTCAACTGAGGTAGTACCTCCTATCCCATAACTCCTCAACTGAGGTAGTATCTCTTACCCCATTTCTCCTCAACTGAGCTGGGTGATGCTTAGTTGGTTCGTCGTGATATAGCTGAAATATTGTTGAAAGCGACGTTAAATTTTATTCACTCACTCACTCACTCCTCAAATGAGGTAGTACCTCCTATCCCATGTCTCTTAAACAAAGGTAGTATCTCCTACCCCATATCTTCTCAACTGAGGTATCATCCCCTATCCTCTCTACTGAAGAAGTATTTCCTACCCCATATCTCCTCAACTGAGGTAGTATCCCCTACCCCATACCTTCTCAACCGAGGTAGTATCGCTTACCCCATATCTCCTCAACAGAGGTAGTACTTCCTATCCCATATCTCTTAAACTGAGGTAGCATCCTCTACCCCATATCTCTTCAACTGAGGTAGTACCTCCTACCTCATATCTCCTCAACTGAGGTAGCATCCTTTACCCCATATCTCTTCAACTGAGACAGTACCTCCTACCTCCTCAACTGAGGTAGCATCCTCTACCCCATATCTCTTCAACTGAGGTAGTACCTCCTACCTCATATCTCCTCAACTGAGGTAGCATCCTCTACCCCATATCTCTTCAACTGAGATAGTACCTCCTACCTCATATCTCCTCAACTGAGGTAGCATCCTCTACCCCATATCTCCTCAACTGTGGTAGTATCTCCTACCACATATATCCTCCACTGAGATAGTATCTCTTACCCCATATCCCGTCAACTGAGGTAGTATCCTTTACCCCTTGGAACCAGACTCCTTGCCCATAACCCTGTACCAATCATATTTACATAGTCCATGTAATTGATTCCGCTAGTATGTATAAGAACCTGTTGCATAATGCGAGCGTTCACCCTGTCTGAACAATGTCCTGTATTTCCTAAAGTAAGCATGCTCTTCAACTGATTCTCTCACTCTATATAACATGAATATAAGCATGCATATGTCATGTACATTCTTACCTTCTAATGTTCACAATACAAGTACTGTTCAATAAGTGTTTAACGGGTCTATATTAAAATCCTAAGAAGGGTTACATCTGGTTATTAACCAGAGTCCTTTATTTGAAAACAGTAGTGACGTTTTTGAAAAAAAAAAAAAAAATGTTTGCTGAAGGTCAGATAGTTCATCATATAGTCCACAATAGCATTGTCTATTTGTTCATTTTTAATGTATTCTTATACCAACCAGAGTCAATTTACTTCATCCTCACTCTCTAGATGATTCAGGTTTGTAGTCTGAAGAAAACTCATTGATTTTGTACAATAGCGAGGTCAAATCCTTTAATTGTATACCGGTGTCCTTTTTAAGGACGTTATGATACCTAGATCTAACCCATGTAAGTGATATGGTTGAGCTGTTTGATACTCTTCATTGTTTGATAATCACTTCTAATATTGAGCAATTGATTGTTCTTGTTGAGGATATCATGTGACGTGTTCATCTTGAGGATACCATGTGATGTGTTGAGCAGTAAACATTTTTCACCTAATCCATCAGGAAGTTGTGAAGGAGACAGAATGGGCGTTGGTCTGTCAGAACTTTCACCGCACCTCCTACGATGACCTTGATGATCTCAAACACAGGATGGACGATTATGACATAGGACTGGTGATCGTCCAAGAGGGCTACACGATGTTAGAGGAGATTGAGAATCAGGTTGATAAGAGTACGCTCCGTGTACGTTACTACATCATCATGACCAGTCGCAGAGACCTCTTTCCCAGGTTCTGTCTCGAGAAGAAACTCGGCATGTTCAAGTCTACGGGACTGAGACAACTCCCCGCAGGTAAAGCTTGATGAAGGGAGAATTCTCTGAGAGATAGTATATAATATGTAAAAATGCATTGATTCTTTATTCAGCCTTGGTTGGGAAACATAAGATAGAGTATTGAGAGGAGTTGGAAGCTAATATTTCACCAGTTGTCCATGTTATACTCACCTATGGTTTATGGGTGATGACTTCTGAATGAATTCACATATGATTTAGTATATTGTCTAGATAATATACAATTATTGCTTGTTATAGAGTGGAACAGCACGATTTCTCAGCTCGAGACAAGTGATGTACAACGAACTCGCAGCAGCGCGAGTTGTACATCACTTGTCGAATGTTTTATTACTTACCGAATGTTTTATTTTTAGTACATATAGTACGTAAAACATCCCTGCAATAGCTAAGATTCATAGCTACCGGTACTCACTTCCCTCGATTCTGCACTTGGCTTCATGTTCAACACTGGCACGGCCGTTGTTGATTTCAAAACGCTGTGTCAAGGTCGACTGTTCGACCTCGACTTGTTTGTTGATTCAATTGCATAATTTGGAAGAGTAACGTTCTCGGTGATCTTACGTACCTTTTCAAAAGATGCCAAATTTATTTCAGTCAATTACCAAATCACGATCACTAATTGTTATCACCAACGGGCCGACGTATACACATCAGGCCGATGTATATACACATCAATCTTCGTTTCGGGGAGTATGTTGGTGCGCACACTATGGGAGACAACTCTTGGTCCGGCAGATGTTGCCGTGGAGCAATTGTCATGTTCAATGCTCTGCCGTGATACATGACATTTATTCAAGGCAAGATATGACTGCATCATCACTGTACATCACGATTTGTAGAATGACACGTGACAGGCTGTCAACCAATGAAAATATTACGAATTTACATGAGGTATAATAATATAGTTTAGTGTTAGATCTGGAGGAACATAAGTTGGGTTTAGAGTTTATCTGGGATTAGTCAAGCTGAATAAACCGACTGGGAATTCAAAACATCTGAATTGATATAAATTTTCTGTGGTACATTCTGATAGATTTGAAAAACATCAACATTTATCTCTGCATCTGGAACATTGTGTCTATTGTGACTAGAACAATGTATCTATGTTGACTAGAACAATGTATCTATGTTGACTAGAACAATGTATCTATGTTGACTAGAACAATGTATCTATGTTGACTAGAACAATGTATCTATGTTGACTAGATCAATGTATCTATTGTGACTAGAACAATGTATCTATTGTGACTAGAACAATGTATCTATTGTGACTAGAACAATGTATCTATTGTGACTAGAACAATGTATCTATTGTGACTAGAACAATGTATATATTGTGACTAGAACAATGTCTCTATTGTGACTAGAACAATGTATCTATTGTGACTAGAACAATGTATCTATTGTGACTAGAACAATGTATCTATGTTGACTAGAACAATGTATCTATGTTGACTAGAACAATGTATCTATGTTGACTAGAACAATGTATCTATGTTGACTAGAACAATGTATCTATGTTGACTAGATCAATGTATCTATTGTGACTAGAACAATGTATCTATTGTGACTAGAACAATGTATCTATTGTGACTAGAACAATGTATCTATTGTGAATAGAACAATGTATCTATTGTGACTAGAACAATGTATCTATTGTGACTAGAACAATGTATCTATTGTGACTAGAACAATGTATATATTGTGACTAGAACAATGTCTCTATTGTGACTAGAACAATGTATCTATTGTGACTAGAACAATGTATATATTGTGACTAGAACAATGTATCTATTGTGACTAGAACAATGTATATATTGTGACTAGATCAATGTATCTATTGTGACTAGAATAATAGGTTCTCACACTCGTTCATTTCTAGACGACTTTTCCCACACGAGTTTGAAAAAAATGTGCCCTGCACGAGCTTTAGCGAGTGCAGGGCACGTTTTTCTCAAACGAGTGTGGGAAAAGTCGTCTAGAAATGAACGAGGGTGAGAGCTTTTTCTCATATAACATATCAGGGAAGCTAAAATAAAGGCTGACGTCCCACTTTCGACCGACGGTGTTGTAAGCGCAAAACCAGGTCAAACGCGCAATACTACTATTGGGCATTTTGGTCCATGAATGGGCCGAATCACATCCAGGCTACAAGCGCTGAATAAAAGAGAACAAGATTTTTATAAGTAATACACTACTTTAATGACACCGAAATTGTCGAAATATTGTTGAAACATTCGGCATATACTGTAGCGTGAAAGTTCACTCAGTGCTAGTCGACTGACAGTAACCAGTAACATTGTAAGAAGCAGACGATGAAAATAGTGCGTGATGTAACGGCATGACGTCAGCTCATGGTAGACGATTTTTCTACAATGGCTTTCTCCCATAGGAAACAGTCATGTTATATGAGAACAATGTATCTATTGTGAGTTTATGCAGAATTTCACTGAATATTGATCATTTATCTCAAATTTAATCCTGCAGGCTCCACTTATTATATCCCAGTATAGCCAGAGTACACGTATGCATCCTAAGCTGATTTGCAACTGTCAATATTCCCAGTAAAATCAATTCTGAAATTCTTGTGCTGTTGGTGTACACGGGCCAAAAATTAAAATTCTCATTCTTCATTTTGTTGAGGAATGAAAAATGATGAACAGAAACCCTAATCTTCAGATATATGAGAATAAAAAACTGTGCCTACAGTGTACGCTGAAGAGTTGGACAGAACACAATCATGACGTGTCCGAGGCATTTCCAAATAAAAACATTTCCACAAAAACAGGGATTGTAGTTTGCACAGGATCTCCACCAGTGAGGATGATCAGATTGTCTGGTTTTGTTTTTATCTGCCAGTTCTTTTGTGGGATTTTAATTACTGAGGAACAATTTCGAATTCAACTAATAACTCTTCCACAGATTGGTGCTTACATCATCTAGGAGTTCAGTTTTGTCTCTGGATGTAATATTATTCATAATCTACAAACTTTATTGTGAAATAAATGTGTGATACACCTGCATTTGTTGAATGAAATTTAGGTTTGCTGTGACCCCTTTGGAATTGCATAATTATATTTCAGATAAAAACTTTGTAGTTGTGAGTGGTAGTCCATTACCTTATAGTGAAAGTAAGTATCTCTGCCTACCCAGTTATCATGGTTACTACCTCATAGTGATGTGACTACGACACTAGCTTTAGAGCACGGGATCATGGGGCTAGCTTTATCTGCATGCATGGCTGGTGTTCTTAAGTTGATCATTTTGTTAACCCTTTAATAGCTTGTATCTATACTTTTAATGAAAAAAACAAGCCCCTTGGTGACTGACACTGCTTGTTTCTACATGTAATTGAAATCACATGCTGCTACGTTTAAAATAATAAGCTAATTACTATCACTTATTACAAGGAACTTGTTATACAGTCACTATAACTGTGAACTGAATATGCTGATGTCAACAGCAAACGAAATTAGTTCCAGTTGTGTTAGATCGACATCAGAGTTTGTCGTCATGGGCTGGGATGCCATTAATTCTCCCATCAGGCTGCAGTGTCTTACAGGCATGTACATCTTATGGGCTTATGGGCTTCTGGTCATCCGTCCCTCAATTTATTTTTGGTAAATATTTGATAGAAACTTAAATGAAAGATGCTTAGTATCTTGTAGATGTCCACTGTCAGAATTTTTTAGCATTTCACTGATTTTCCTCAGAGTTATGGCAGTTTATCCCATCAGTCGACATTGTCTTTCCCTGTCCATTTCTTGGTTACTATTTGATGAACTTCGTCAAAACTCACATGGAAGAAGCTTAGTACTTTGTAGATGTGCACTGTCAGGTATTTTATCCGTTTCATTGATTTTCCACAGAGTTATGGCCCTTTATTCCATCCATCAACAAATTCTTGTCCGGTTCATAACTTGGTTATTTCTGCAACATACTTAGTATCTTGCAGATGTGCATGGTATACATCTGTACCTCGTTCTAATCATTTGTTCCACATGTAGGACATTTGACCTATGTTTGTTAATATACATGTACAGCTGTATTACATTCTTGTCCCTTGTGGATGTGCAGTGTTAGGTTGTATATCCAATTCACCATTCCTATATGAACGAGTTTGGAGGCATTTCTATGCCCAGTCATTTTCAAAACGAGGTCAACACTGTGTGACCATGGCATTCATGGAAAGTTACATAGTTCAGGAACGTTATGAGGAACTTTCCAATGCAACTATTGTCGTTTTCTCTCAACCTTAATTTCTGCTCTGTCATATGTTCTTGTCTGGGCCGTAAGCAGAATGCTTGGAGCTTATTCATGTTTGGTATGTGCTAGTACCTTGGCGAAGTTTGATCCCCTATGGTCAAAAACCTTATCTTCTTCAGCGGGTTGTTAAGTGTTTGCCTTATACGATAAACGTAATGCTTTTGAGGCAGAGGGTCAATCCTATTACCATATTACTTATAGATATCAATAGGACAGTTCTGAGGTAGAATTCTTTAGCCATGAAAGGCGCAAAATGACGGCATTGTCCACATCACGTCAGGCCAAGTTTAGGCACTGGGAAATGCTCTAACATTGGGATTTTTTTCACAAAAAGTGGCAAATAAGTATCATGGTGACTTTCAAAATACTGAAAATAAAAATAACTTTGAAGATGATATTGTCTTGGAGTTGAATAGGCATTTGCAAACAAAAGGTATCGAATGTAGAATTCCATGAATAAAATAATACAACATTGTCAATATTAAGAAATTGTTTGTTGCCTAACCTCAGCGTAATGTCACTTAGGCAATGGCGTTGTTTCACACTTTTTTTTTTTGGCAAGAAAGCTATATCTCAGGACTGTCCAATTCTTCAGTGCTTCCTCTTTTTTGATTTTTATACGCCCGCCCAAAAGGCGGGCGTATTATGTGATGGCGGTTTCCGTCCGTCTGTCTGTCTGTCTGTCCGTCTGTCCGTCTTCCGTGTCCGGTCTATATCTGGGACAGTTTTCTATCTACAGTTCTAATTTTTGATGAGTGGATACCCTATGGGAAGACGATGTGTCGCGTACCAAAATGAAGGTCGAGGTTAGAGGTCAAAGGTCACTGGCCTAAAAAACAGGAAATCACTGAAGTGTTGATGTCCGGTCTATATCTGTGAACGTTTTCTATCCACAGTTGCAATTTTTTGTGAGTGGATACGCCAGGTGGAGACGATGTGTCGCGTACTGAAATTGAGGTCGAGGTCAGAGGTCAAAGGTCACTATTGCCTAAAATCAGGAAATTATTGATCATTGACAGTTTTCTATCTACAGTTCTAATTTTTGGTGAGTTGATGCCCTAGGGGGGAACGATGTGTTGCATACCAAATGTAGGTCGAGGTCAGAGGTCAAAGGTCATTGTGACCTAAAAATCAGGAAATCATTAAAAATTACTAATTTTTTGTAAATGGATACAATAGGCGGTAATGAAGTGTCGTATACCAAAAATTAGGTCACGGTCAAAGGTCACTGTGACCCCAAAATCAGGAAATTATTAAAATAACATTTTTTGTGTCAGTAGATACATTAGGGGGACACGATGTGTCACATACCAATATGTAGGTCAAGGTCAAAGGTCAAGGTCACTGTGACCCCAAAATCATGAAATTGTTAAAAATTATGATTTTTTGTGTCCATTGAGAAATTACGGGGTGACGGATTGTCATGTACCAAAATTTTGGTCAAGGTCAAAGGTCAAGTTCACTGTGACCCCAAAATCAGGAAATCATTAAAAATCATGATTTTTTGTGTCCATTGATACATTTAGGGAAGACGATGTGTCGTGTATTAAAATTTAGGTCAAGGTCAAAGGTCAAGGTCACTGTGAACCCAAAATCAAGAAATCATTAAAAGTCACATTTTCATATGCCTGACGAAGACGAGGTCGTGTAATGCGATGTTGCGTTCTGTTCATTCATCCATTAACATTTGTTGTCCATGTGATATCTTTAGTTTCAAGGTATGGATTTGTACCAAACTTTGAGTATACCTTACTCGCATGGCAAAGAGGAGCCATACATTTGAGATCAGTTTGTCAAAGGTCAACGTCACAGTCCCCCAAAACTGAATCAAGTTTAGCTGACTATATGTGTTAGGTTGGAATATTCAAAGTTCTTTCCCTTGCATGTATATGGTATTGTCCTGTGGAGTTGTCTCCCATGTTTGAAACAGCTACATTTAGTTAAACTGTTGTGAAATAAAAACCATACATTTACTAATTTAACGGGGAGAGGGGTCCTTTATGAACTTCACATCTGTTTATTAACTCAAGAACAAAGGTTTACTTCATCACGTTCTTCTTCCTTCGTGAAAAATTGAGTGAAATACCCACCTTTCGTCTGAAAGGAAACCATTTGCAGAAAACTACTATTTTCTTGTGTTTGACTATTGTCGATTTCAGTGTGGGATATGTAAGCTCTCAGCTCTTGCTTCAAGGTCAACTAGTTACCTAGAGCTCATTTTAGTTTATCATTCAATATAACATGTGATATATGTTACATTCTCAGAAGCATAAAATTGTAGACCTTTCTCTGGATTGCTAGCTACAAATTGGAATCAAGGCTATTAAACAACCTTGAAACTTGGACCAATGTAATTCCAAATATAGGGGCGTATATTGAAGCCCCTTGGGCTCTTGTTGTGTCGTGTACACTTTTCCCTCATTATAACATGGTTCATTATAAAGTGGGTTTCAGTATAGCACACCAGTGTTATGTCCCCCATATATATGTGCAATATGTATGCTGCTGCAATAAAAACTCACTATAGTGCGACTCACCTATAGTGCGGTCAATATTTTGTCCCCAAACTCCAGCGTTATAATGAGGGACAAGTGTAGTGACATCGCGTAGTGGTAACAATTTGTGATAAGTTAAAGTTTGACTAATCTATACATGTACTTAGTGGTAGAAATTTGTGATAGCCTAATATTTGTTAAGTCTAACCTTAATTTTCACTAATGTATCTTAGTGGTAACAAATCATGCTAACATAAATTTTGACTAATGTTCCTGTAGTGGTAACACTTCATGCTAACCTAAATTTTCACCAAAGTACTGATGATAATCATTCAATCTTCTGTCCACTTGAAATTTTTTATATTCAAATTGAAGCATTTTATTGTTGCATGTCTATTTTGTACCATGGTGAACTGTCAAGGTCAGCCGGGTGTTCAGTTTGTGTTGGGGTTGTGCCATGGTGGATGTTCATTAGTTTCAAGCTGTAGAGCACACATGGTGATATTGTGGTGGATGTTCACTGGTTTCAAGCCGAGCACACATGGTGACATTTTCTTCCTCACATACCCAGTTTGTATGAGCCAACAGATTTGATTCAACCATATTTGAACAATCCTATATTTTCTTTACACTCATTCAAATTATTTCTGCTTCACCATATATATGACATGTGACACGCAAACAAATTTACCATGAACATTGGAAATTTGACAAAGAAAATTTGATTGTGTGTGCCAGGCTTTAGCTGTTGTTTTGAAGTGGTCATGGTGTCCGTGTTCCCTGGTTTGATGGTGTTAGATACGTATAAATTAATGTCAATTTCATGCTCAATATGTGTTCACATGAAGATAAGTAATGGAGGTAAGTAATGGAGGTAAGTATTTGGAAGAATTGATGTACACATTATTTGATCACCTGTGAATGGTGCATTTGAGCTACCCAGATGTTATATAAGGCATGGATGGGGTTGGTGTGTGTACATCACAGTAGGCTGGATGGATGACGAGGATCTGGCCCCATAAAGAAACGCTTTAAATCTGTTCATTCCATTAGATAATTGTTAGACTAGTTTGCTGATCCATAGATAACTTCATCTTTGCAAAGATTGAGGATATGCTGATATTTGCAGCAGATACTAGCTTATCAGTTCCTGATGTAATCAACATAGCCATATAGGGTTACCCACTGTACAATATATCACATCAAAACAATGGGTTGTAATAAACCAGAAAAATTTTGGCCAAGGGTTATTGTCGTCATCAAGTACATCTGTCCATCCGTACATGAGCGAGATATCTGCAAAATGATTCCACTTATGAATTCCAAATTGGTGTGCTTGCTTAACTAGTTGAGCCATAAGCCTATTGAAAAGTGAGCAAAAGGTTCAACGAAATGATTTCAGTTCCGGTGGAGCACCTTATTCAAGATCATGTGATCTTTCATGTCACCGGATCCATGTAAAAATTGCCATTTTGAACAGTCGTACGTACAAATCACGTGAATATAAGATGTATTTCATTGGCCGGTCAGATAAAATGCTTACGTTCGCTGCACACGGTGTGTATTTCGCCTCACAAGGCAAGAATATCAAACAAAATAAATATTTTTCTCCTGGCCTTGAGAGGCGAAAAACTCAACGAAAAAAGCCTGCACACGAGAGCTATTGAACAGGCCAACAGGCACTTGATGTCACTTTTTCAGGGGATAACTCTTTTGCGCTGGACTTTATCTAACTCACACTCATATACATACAGACCATTCAGAGTAATTTGTTCATTCAGTAATCATTTAGTATTACAATTTGAAGAAATTAACTGAATTTCATGATCTACATAATGTGATGCAAGCTGGTGGTGATATAAACATATGGTCAGTAAGAATGGTATGTATAATTGTAGGTGTAACAGACTTGAGTGCCCTTATCCTCACCTCTCAGCTCAGTCAACCTGTTCCAGTGAGACAGCACATCGGGGTACGGCAGGAATCTGTGAACTATCTGGGCTACTCTAATGTCGACCAGACACCCATCATGTCCCTCCTACAACAGGAAGTCGATGCTGCGGAGTGAGTACTTGTACAGATGAATGCTGGGAAATCACAATATTGAATTATTCTAGAGAAGGTATTTATTATACCATAATTCAAAGAGTAGTTGAAGGAGTTACTCTGAATATTTATTCTGTTTCCTCTATGTTTAAATATTCCTCTGATGACTATAGGCTTAATAAAATGAATTTCTTGCTTCACAGGCATCACTGCATCAACCCTGTGTGGTGCCAGGCATCACTGCATCAACCCTTTGTGGTGCCAGGCATCACTGCATCAACCCTTTGTAGTGCCAACAGCAAAAAAAAAAAAACTAACAAAAATATATATATAAAAAATATTTCAGCTTGTTTTATGCAAATTGTATTTGTTTACCAGAAAGTGATGGATATACTTGGTCTGCCTGAAAAAAAAAAAACAATTTAGAGAAGAACATGACGGTGAAACTCGCAAAACCCCGCGACTTCCCCGAATGTGCAACATGTGCAACATATTATAACTATATATAGTAATCATCCAGAATTGTCCTTTTTAGAGAATATCATTAATTCTGCAGATATAACATTCAAGTGTATATATCACAAAATCATAGATTAATACACAAGAAAGGATCATAACTCTGTAAAATAAATGCCGAGACAAGTCGACAAATAAGTTTCCAAAATTTGGTAGCTGTATCAACACAGTTCTTCAGATATAACTGGTTACATTCAAGCATATCCAAGATTATTACACCCGAAAAGGGGCATAACCGTATCAACACGGTATGAACCGAGAGGATGACTTTTTAGCTCATCTGGGCCGAAGGCCCGATGGGCTAATGTCATGGCCTGATTGTCCGTCGTCCGTCGTCCGTAAACATCTTCTTCTCCGAAACCGCTTGACTGATTAAGCTGAAACTTGGCATGCATGTTCCCCCCAATGAGTACACCAGAATTTGTTCATACCGTGTTGATACGATTTTAAATATGGCTGCCATGGTGGCCATCTTGAATTTGCCAGTGAAATCTTGTCATCATTATTTTTCGGTAACTACTTCATGGATATTTCTCAAATTTGGTACACCGGTTTCCCTTTGGGTGTAGTTGTACAACATGTGTACTTTAGTCCAATTTAAATATCCAGTATGGCCACCAGGTGGCCATCTTGGATTTATCCATGGAACTTTGTTATTGCGATTTCTCAGGACCTACTGCATAGATCTTTCTCAAATTTGGTACACAGGTTCTACTTGGGATCTAGTTGTGCAAGATAGCTTTTGTGGTCGGATTCAAAAATCCAATATGGCCACCAGGCGGCCATCTTGGATTTCCCGATGAAACATTGTTATCGCGATTTCTCAGGAACTAATGTATGGATCTTTCTCAAATTTGGTACACAGGTTCCCTTTGGGGTTTAGTTGTGCAAGATATCTTTTCTGCTTCGATTTGAAAATCAAATATGGCCACCAGGTGGCCATCTTGGATTTCCCCATGAAACTTTGTTATTGCGATTTCTCAGGAACTACTGCATAGATCTTTCTCAAATTTGGTACACAGGTTCCACTTGGGGTCTAGTTGTGCAAGATGGCTTTTGTGCTCGGATTCAAAAATCCAATATGGCCACCAGGCGGCCATCTTGGATTTCCCCATGAAACTTTATCGCGATTTCTCAGGAAGTACTGCATGGATCTTTCTCAAATTTGGTACACATGTTCCCCTTGGGGTCTAGTTGTGCAAGGTACCTTTTGTGATCTGTTTCGGGAATCCAATATGGCCACCAGACCGCCATATTGGATTTCCCCATGAAACTTTATCACGATTTCTCAGGAACTACTGCATTGATCTTTCTCAAATTTGATAGACAGGTTCCCTTTGGGGTTTAGTTGTGCAAGATATCTTTTCTGCTTCGATTTGAAAATCCAATATGGCCACCAGGTGGCCATCTTGGATTTCCTCATGAAACTTTGTTATTGCGATTTCTCAGGAACTACTGCATAGATCTTTCTCAAATTTGGTACACAGGTTCCACTTGGGGTCTAGTTGTGCAAGATAGCTTTTCTGGTCCGATTCGAAAATCCAATATGGCCACCAGGCGGCCATCTTGAATTTTCCCATGAAATTTTTTATCATGAATTCTCAGGAAATTACTGCATGGATCATTGTCAAATTGGGTACACAGGTTCCCCTTGTGGTCCAGCTATGCAAGATACCTTTTTTGTTCCATTTCGAAAAACCAATATGGTTGCATCTTGAATTTCCCATGAAACTTTGTTATCATGAAATCTCAGGAAATTACTACATGGATCATTTAGAGTTCAGGGGGGACAACATAAGTTAGAAACTCATCTATTGCAGTTCTTTAGTAAAAATTTCTTACAGCTGCTTTCTCCAGTTACAGCCAGTTGAGCTACAGTGCCGTGGCACTATCTTTTCTAAGCTTTTAGAATACAACTAGAAATAAGTTTCCAAAATTTAGCAGCTGTACCGAACACGGATCTGCAGATACAACTTGTACATTCCACATTGTACATGCGAAAGTGGCCTAACTCCATAAGATAGGGGCCGAGATGACTAATTTTTTTGTTGGCATCTAGACTACAACTAGATAAAAAACTTTCCCATAGTCTAGTAGCTGTACCAAACACAGTTAATTATATATAACTGGTTACATTCAAGCATATATCACAAAATAAGAGACAATTGCACTCGAAAAGGGGCGTGACTCTGTAAAATAAGGGCTGAGGCGACTAATTTTTTGTTGGCTTCTGGAATACAACTATATAAATAAGTTTCCAAAATATAATATAGAACAGAAAACTGACATCATTTGAAGAAGTGCCTGTGATGCTAGGGATTAATTTTATTGCTGCTTAAGTAAGTCTGTATTGTATGTAGGCCAATCATATGATATGTCCCAAAATATATATAGGCCAATCATATGATATGTCCCAAAATGTATACAGGCCAATCATATGATATGTCCCAAAATATATATAGGCCAATCATATGACTTGTCTCAAACTTTGCAGTGCTTCATATTAATATAAGGCAGGGGAGCTAAATTATGTGCACCTAAATCGGTTAAGGGGAGTGACAAGGAGAGGTAAAAATCGTGCTTCTGAACATTTTCAGGGGAGTGATTTTCAATTTAAAAAATTGAGAGTTTATGGTACCCTACCACTGTGAAATAATGAGATCTTATGATCATCTGTTTGGAATTCCCAACTTATCAAGTTGAGAAAAATATGTACTGATCCAATCAATTTGCCAAAGGCCAATGCCATTCCTATAATTACTGAACAATATTCTTATAAGAACTAAAATCTATGAAACTAATGACATACCGTATAGAACATCTTCCAAGTTCCAAAATGCTATTGAATATTTTTTTTGTTGAACATTTTGTGTACCAAACAGTGTCTCAAAGCTGAATAACAAAGTATGATTTTCAGCTCACTAGATCTACTGTACATATGATATATTTTTTCAAGATATTCATATTTTTTACTGGAAATTGGAAATATGTTGTTGTTGCTGCTGCTAAACAAGCTTAGTATTCAGACGAAATGGGCTATGTAATATCGCCATAGGTCAATAAGGCTTCAATTCAATTTGTAATTTCTGAAATAATGCGGCATTTATATCGGTCGCATAAAATTAGACTTGCATGTCCACGTGGCGCAGAAATTGCTCACGATTTATAGACTGAACCTTTTAGGTTGAACAGATTACCAATGAATAAACAGGGTCCACATGAGACAAACTATAGCCAAATTGGAACTTCGAACTTATCATTAAAAGAGCTTAATACCGGCATTTATTCTTGGTATTAATGTCCTTGTCAGCGTTGTAGTCAATGTAGAGTTCGATTGCTTGTCAGTGTCAACCAGCGGGGGGTTTTCCCGCGACACGAGACTGAAATCGTAACGAAGGTTTTCACTGGCCAAGAGTATCGCCTCCAGCCAATCTAAACGCCAGTACTGGAATACGTTGCTTCCAGCCAATATGGCAGCGGCTCCATGATGTTTGGCGATGTCGACAATTAAAAAATAAACAACCTGTATTCATGTAATATAGCAGCAGGAAACGGATTTAAAAGAGACGGGCCGCAGTCTAAATGGAGCAGGGTGCATTTTAATCGAGGGGCCTGACATTGTTTTGCGCCATGCCGTACGTACATACTCTACGCTTGAACAGTAGTTGGATATTTTAGGTGAGCTAAAAAAAGTGCACCTCGATCGAGAATAAGGCGAGCAGGAGGCGCGCGAGAGCGAAAGCGCGCCTTAGAAATAAAGCACTGACTTTGTATGTAGTCCAATCATATGATATGTCCCAAAATATATATAGGCCAATCATATGACTTGTCTCAAACTTTGTATATAGTCCAATCATATGATATGTCCGAAAATATATAATAGGCCAATCATATGACTTGTCTCAAACTTTGTATATAGGCCAACCATATGATATGTCCCAAAATATATATAGGCCAATCTTATGACTTGTCTCAAACTTTGTATATAGACCAACCATATGATATGTCCCAAAATATATAGAGGCCATCATATGACTTGTCTCAAACTTTGTATATAGACCAACCGTATGATATGTCCCAAAATATATATAGGCCAATCATATGACTTATCTCAAACTTTGTATATAGACCAACCATATGATATGTCCCAAACATTGTATATAGGCCAATCATATGACTTGACCCAAACATTGTATATAGGCCAATCATATGACTTGACCCAAATATTGTATATAGGCCATCATATGGCATGTCCCAAGCATTGTATATAAGCCAATAAATATGACATGTCCAAACAATGTATATAGACCAATCATATGATGTTTCTCAACATTGTATGTAGGCCAATCATATGACATGTCCCAAACATTGTATATAAAGGCCAATCATATGACGTGTCTCAAACATGGTATATGGACCAATCATATGACTTGTCCCAAACATTGTATATAGGCCAATCGTATTATGTGCCACAAACATTGTTTTTGGGGCAATCATATGACATGTCCCAAACATTGTATATAGGCCAATCATATGATGTTTCTCAACATTGTATGTAGGCCAATCATATCACATGTCCCAAACATTGTATATAGGCCAATCATATGACGTGTCTCAAACATGGTATATGAACCAATCATATGACTTGTCCCAAACAGTGTATATAGGCCAATCATATTATGTGTCACAAACATTGTATATAGGCCAATCATATTATGTGTCACAAACAGTGTGTATAGGCCAATCACATTATGTGTCACAAACATTTTGGCTGACAATTAGCTTCAGCAGAAATTAGCATTTTTATTGCAACTGTACAATTATTTATGGATCAAGTAGAACTGAGTGTCCAATAGATATTGGATCAAGTATAACTGTGAGTGTCCATCAGATATTGGATGAAGTATAACTCTATGAAACTGTTTGCACTGTAGGCTGAAGATAACAGGTATGGTGGAGGGTTCGATGACACAGTGTCGACGTGACGTGTTGTGGGAGCGACTGATCGTTGGCGGGGAGGGAGTGGAGGAAGAGAGTAAGAGGAAGAAACGCAGCGACACAGACGACAGTAAAACTGTGAGTACTGGTACAAGGATGTGCAATGTAAAAATAGGACCAACTTTTGTAATCAGCTCTGTAAATTGAATAAACTTCAAATATTTATCAAAGATGGTTGTACCAGTGATCTGGAGAAATATGTCTGAATATCCAAGTAAAGTTCTGTTTTGAAGATACTTTGACCCCTAAACAGGAATCCCAAAAGCTGTATCTATATACTGACATATGATATTTGCCATTGTTTTAGTTTTACAAGCTGACCTTTTTCGAGTTTACTGAACTTCTGGGAATGGTGACAAAATGGCCGCTGCGTAACCTTGACGACCGGCTGGTTGCCCTGGAGAACATGAGTTTACATTGGTATCATAGCCTGGCTCATCTCCTCATAACCAAGAACCCTCAGAATCACCGTCAGTTTGTCAGTTCAGATGGAGCTGTCCAGTTTGTGGTTTGTATATGAATATTTAAATTTCATAAAATACTTTATCATCACCCTAATTGTACATGCATGTATTATCTCTTATTTATTGATCGGCTAAACATCGACTGACTGAATTTCCAGTGGGAGGTAAATATGTCTGAGCTGATCACAGTCAAGGGAGGTAATGTCCTGTGTCTATCACAATCAAGGGAGGTAAATAGTCTGAGCTGATCACAGTCAAGGGAGGTAATATCCTGTGTCTATCACAATCAAGAGAGGTATATTTCTCTGAGTTTGATCGCAATTAATGGGTATCATACCACTGGAAAAAAAATAAAATAAATCGCAATCTCACTGACCCCCTTTGGGCAACCTGTGCCAAAGATGAGAATTGGTTTTCTGCCTCTATTACGACAAATAATTGAAGGGCAGTGGTAGGTGTTTGGAATATGGTATTTGTTTTGTTTCGCTGCAAGTTGGATTTTAACTCAGGGAGTTAATGCTCCAAGGGACTATTTCAGTGCCTGTGCACCGCTTTCTCGAGCGGAGAAATAGGCAAAAAAAAAATTGTACAGGCATGCATCAATCAAAATCTAGATGGGCAACACCTGTCAAGATGTTTGTCAGGTTGTAGCACTTGAATTAAAGTACTTCTTGCCAAAATATGGAAGTCTTAGACTTAATTAGGGAATGATCTGATACAATTACTGTAACATTTCAATAAATGTAAATCTTTAAGTGATCTGATGGAAATGTAGGTAATGTTCCTTTGTCTATCACAATCGAGGAAGGTAAATGTTTCTGGGATGATCACAATGAAGGGAGGTAAATGTGTCTGAGCTGATATCACAAACAAGGGAGGTAATGGTTCTTCTGTCTATCGTAATTAATGGTAGGTAAATATTTCTGGGCTCATCATAGCCTATAGTATTGAACCCTTCTGCGGAGGGCCAATTACTGGCTGATGCAGCAACAACAAAATTTTCCAAGTTAGATGGCAGATTTTGAGATCGAAAATGAGGCCAGACTACATCATGATTGATTGATTGATTGATTGATTGTTTATTCACCATTTCATCAAATGTATATACAAACATAATATCTAATACGGCTGTATAAATGGCGGGAATAAAACCCCAGGGGGCTTGTTCTATCCCAAACTGATAATATTTAAGAAAGTATGCGACTGGCTACAGCAGGGTAAAGAAGATGCATGCAGGTGTTCAGTTTCTGCTGTAATTATTTACGATATGTATATATAAATACATGCAGTAAATATATGTATACGGTGAATATATGATCGAGATCAGGTGCTGTACATATAATGAAATTCTGTCAATTTGATAATTCTCGATGGATCATATGATTAACAATACAGTTATGTACAAAAGAGGTTTGTCTCTTCGCTAAATTAAAATAGGTTATATACATTGTGTATTTACAGTTCCAAGTAATACAGGTCGATAGATAAACATGTAAAATAATAAAACAAAATAAAATTAGGCCCAAGTAAAGCTGGCAGCAACTTTTGTTGTGTATTATAGTGTGTACACCCTCCAATGCTTTGATAGATAAATATGGCGATCATCAATAGTTCAGGCGCTTAACAAGGTAGGTCTTTAAACGCGATTAGGATGGGGAGGCTTTTATGTCAGTGGGCAATGAGTTCCACACTCGCGGTGCTTTTGTTTTTGTAGAATAATATGATAGATTTGAAATTACTCGGATTCTGTAGAGATTCAGGTCAGATTGGCGGGTGGGGTAGCAGTGAACTTCTGATAGTTTTGTAAAATAGCTTATAAATTTGTTCGGTAAAGAAAATGGTGTGTGAAAAAAATTTGTGGGTAAATAATAATATCAGGTGGTCATTGATATGATGAAATGGTAGGATGTTTAATTGCTCAAGTAATGGACAGGTATGAGCGTATTTGTTACTAGAAGTTATTAAGCGAATAAGTCTTTTTTGAAGCACGACTAGAGGCCTGAGGTGTGTTGGGAACGTGTTACCCCATACAATGTTGCAGTAAGATATATAGGAATAAAACAAGGAATAATATAGTATGATCAAAGTTTTCCTGTTTAGGCAGTGTCGTACATTATTAATAACACCAATATTTCTCGAGATTTTAGAGGCCAATTCATCTATTTGAGTTTGCCAGTTTAGTTTGTCGTTAAAATGAATTCCAAGGAATTTGAAGTTGGTAACAGATTCAATTTTAGAGCCAAATATATATATTTTGGGGGGTAGTAGTATTGGCCTGTCTGTTTGGTTTGAAGAATACGTATTTAGTTTTCTTCACATTTAAAGAGAGTTTGTTACAGGATAACCAATTGTGAAGCTTTTCAAGTTCGTGGGACATTGTCTCAGCTAGTCTATCGGAATCAGTATCAGTGAGAGTGGCGCTAGTATCGTCGGCAAAGAGAGTGATGTCTAGGACAGATGTGGCTTTATTTATATCATTGATGTATATTAAGAAGAGGATGGGGCCTAGTATTGAACCTTGTGGCACACCAGTGTTTATCGCATCATGGGTCAACTGAAACAGTCACATGCTGGGAGACAGCTGGAACAGCATGCTGACACTGTCTGTTAATATCTAGTCCTAGTCTAGGCTCATCACAACGGTTGATCACAATGAAGGGAGGTAAATATGATGGCTGTTCAAAATGAAGGGAGGTAAATTTGTCTGGTTTTGATCATTATCAGCTGAGGTAACGAGTCTGGGTTGATCACAATGAAGAGAGGTAAATTTGTCTGAACTCATCACATTTAACGAGAATAAATTTATTCTAGGCTCATCACAATCAAGGCAGGTAATGTTCCTGTGTAACACAAGGGAGCTGATCACAATGAAGGGATGCCATGTTCCTTGGTCTAACACAAGCAAGGGTGGTAAAACTTTCTGAGCTGATTACACTCAAAATATGTGAGCCTTGTTTCTGACCCTATCACAATAAAGGGAGGTAATAGGTCTGGCTGAAAATAAGAGAGGTAATGTTCTTGTGTTTCACAATTAATTTTGGTAATGTGTCTGAGCCTATCACAAGCAAGGGAGGTAATATGTCTGACTGAACATAAGAGAGGTAATGTTCCTGTGTATCACAATTAATGGTGGTAATGTGTCTGAGCCTATCACAATCAAGGGAGGTAATATATCTGACTGAACATAAGAGAGGTAATGTTCTTGTGTTTCACAATTAATGGTGGTAATGTGTCTGAGCCTATCACAATCAAGGGAGGTAATATATCTGACTGAACATAAGAGAGGTAGTATTCTTGTGTTTCACAATTAATGGTGGTAATGTGTCTGAACCTATCACAATCAAGGGAGGTAATATGTCAGGCTGAACATAAGAGAGGTAATGTTCCTGTGTATCACAATTAATGGTGGTAATGTGTCTGAACCTATCACAATCAAGGGAGGTAATATATATATTTTTGTCCCCCGCTACTTAGTAGGGGGGGATATTAGAAACACCGGTGTCCGTAATTCCGTAATTCCGAAATTCCGTAATTCCGTAAGATTTTCTTGTCCGGACAATAACTCGTGAACGATTTAACCGATCAACTTCAAACTTGGGGTGTGCCTTGACATTGGCGAGAGGACGGTTGGGATTGTTTTTCAGCAATGTGCATAATCCAATATGGCCGCCGTCAGCCATTTTGGATTATAGGCAGTTGGATCTTAGATTTTCTTGTCCGGACAATAACTCGTGAACGATTTAACCGATCAACTTCAAACTTGGGGTGTGCCTTGACATTGATGAGAGGACGGTTGGGATTGTTTTTCAGCAATGTGCGTAATCTAATATGGCCGCCGTCAGCCATATTGCATTATAAGCAGTTGGATGTTGTCCGGACAATAACTCAAGAACGATTCAACTGATCTACTTCATATGTGGGGAGTGCCTTAACATTGTTGAGAGGAGGATTAGGATTGTTTTTCAAGGACGTGCTTAATCCAATATGGCCACCATCAGCCATACTGGATTTCATTGGATTTTAAGCAGTTTGATCTTGTCCGGACAATAGCTGGGATACGATTCAACTGATCTACTTCAAACTTGGGAAGTCCCTTGACCTTGATGAGATCCCGGTTAGGATTGTGTTTCATGAACGAGCATAATCCAATTTGGCTGCCAACTACCAGCGATATTGGATTATGTTGCATTTTAAGCAGTTGCATCTTGTCTGGACAACAAATCTAGAATAATTCAACTGATCGACTTCAAACTTGCAGTTTGGCTTCACATCGGTGAGAGGACAGTTATCATTGCTTTACAGTTACCTGTGTAATCCAAGATGGCCACCATCAGTCATCTTAGATTTTCAGCATTTAGATCTTGTCTGGACAATAACTCTAGAACGATTCAACCAATCTACTTCAAGCCTGGGTAGTGCATGGACATTGGTGAGAGGACAATTGGTATTATGTTTTATGGATGTGCATAATCCAATCTGGGTGCCATCCGCAGTATTAGATTATGTTAAGCTCATCAGCGATATCTCCATTTTCAAATCATACTCTTCATCAATGATATGAGATTTCATCGACCAAATAAAATCGACCATAGAGGTCCATGGCCCCCGCAGCAGCAGCGCCAGTTATGGTGGATGTAATCCACCATAACTGGTGCTGCTAGTGGGGGACATGGACCTCTATGGTCGATTTTTATCATTTAGAAAGTGATCGTATAACAGTATTTTCGTTATTTTGGGATAACACTATCTTAGAATAGCACAATTCTATGTAATATGTCTGCCTGATCACAACGCAGGTAATGTCCTGTTTTCATCACAATCAAGGGAGGTAAATGTTTCTGTTTTCATCACAATCAAGGGAGGGTAATGTTTCTGTGCGTCATACTCAAGGGAGGTAAATGTTTCTGTGTATCACAATTAAGGAAGAAAAAGTTTGTCACAATCTGCAGAGGTACAGTAATTCTCTTTATTGATGACAATCGAGTGAGTTAAATCTCTTTAATTTTCCAGGCACTGATTAATCCATGGACAAACTCTCGTAAACTGGAGAACTTCATGTTACTGCACGTGGACAACCAGAACCACAGAGCTGTAAGTTAACTTTAATGGTGTCTTGTGTGTGCTGCTGTTATAAATCTAGATACAGGGACAGGGAAACTGGGGTGGGGGGGGGCATCAATAATCAGAGAAGGGGGGGGGGGGCAAGGATCAAGTGCCTTGAAATGGGTCGAAAATTAGTAGAGAAGTGTCTAAAATGTCTAAAAGTTTTCGGGGGAAGTAACTCCCGATCCCCTCTTTCTTCCTCCACAGGTCCATATTCATCGTGTTTAATTTTAAATTGCAGTTCCATGCCTTAGGCAACTTCTTCCCAGTATTTGTTCTATCGGATTAGTGTTCACTTCAGCAACAATCAGCACAGTCTTCATTATTATCAGTTTCATATGATATCCGCGACCGGAAATTGCCATTGTTTGGCTTCATCTTTGCATGTAAGCAACAACTTATGCATCGATGGAGTGACCTTTTCTTGCAGAGGTGTTAGAAGTTGTCTTTGACTTAAACTGACGAGAAGATGGTTTCATCTGAAAATATATTTGAGGAAGAATTTTTTATTTCTTTTGTCTCTTTGAAAGAGTTAGAAATTGTGAAAATTTTCACAAATCTTCACTGAAAATGTGCCAAAGTGCATAAAATGAAGGGTAAATTTTCAAGCATCCCCTCACTTCCCACTCCTGATTTGGCCCCCCAATGTTGAATTGCTTCCGCCGTGCCTGAGATAATGAGTCAATAATTTGGGGTTACGGTAATTGTTTCATTAAATGACAAGGTGTGCAGTCTTTGGGGGAAGCCCTATTTGTTTGTGAAGATGGTTGAGGGAAACACATGGTTTGTGAAGATATTTGAGGGAACCGCATTGTTGTGAAAATGGTTGCTGACTCTCTCTGTAATTTTTTGTTTAATAGTAAATCATAATCAGTGTCAAGTTGATTTGTTGATGATGTACCGGGTCTCTATTTTCAGGAGCTGTGTGCTGTGTTCAGGGAGACCGGAGCCAGTGAAGATTTATCCTCTCACATGTTTAACCTGACCAATGTCCAGTCTTACATGGAGAGCTTCATCAACATCTGCTGTTTCCATCTCTGGACCAGTATGCTTACTTCATGAGGACCTTTGTTACCTGAATCTAACTGCATCAGCCTAGATATCTGTACTAATGACACAATCATTTTGTACTCATGTGGGTTACACAATCTCACATACTGAAGTCATTTGCCCATGTGATGTCCCATCATGCCTGTTAAACTTGGCTAGGATTGCACAGTGCTTTGGCATTGTGAGTAATGCAAAACTCTTAATGTTGGGCTGGTGGTTGCTTCAAAACCTGCCATGCGAATAACTTTGAGGATTTAGTGAAATTCAGATTTGCAAACAAAAGCATGGGGGTAGAGGTCTGTGAAGAAAATATTGCAGCCTTGCTGATGAAAACAAATGGCTCATAGCGTAACCTCAGCATAATGAAAATGATTCGCTGATCTGACAGCTGAAGATTCCTGTCTCAGCATATCTTTATTGGAATGCAATAATAATTGGACCAGATCAAATAGTTATGATATCATGTACAGATTATTCTTATGTTTAACACGTAAGTGAATTATTAGATTCATGTTCATATTTCAAGGGCATTGTCATTGTACGAAACCAAATCATTGGGAAAACATAAACAGATTTTTTCAAGGAATTTTTTTATTCAGTATAATTCTATGTAATTTTCTGCCCTGGTTACCCCTCAGCCCATAGGGCTGTGGGGTCTTGTCGTTGCCATGTACGTACGTCTTGCCGTCCTAGCGTCCGTCCGTCCGTCAACATTTTCTTGTCCGCTGAATATCTGCAGATCTATGAAGTCGGGCCTGACCAAACTTTGGTGAGAGCTTCCTGAATGTTGACTGATGAAATGATTAGATTTTCAGATGGCTATGATGATTTCATGATTTAAAAAAAATAAAATTATTATTTATTGATGGCTCAGCTTTTGCACTGTTATCCATGCCCATCAGCATGTCCTTGTCCGCTGAATATCTGCAGATCTATCAAGTCAGGCCTGACAAAACTTTGGTGAGAGCTTCCTGAATGTTAACTGATGAAATGATTAGATTTTCAGATGGCTATGATGATTTCATGATTTTTAATTTTTTTAAATTTTTTAATTTATTGATGGCTTAGCTTTTGCACTGTCATCTATGCCCATTGGGAACCCTTGGTTGCATGTTTCATTGTGAATTTTGAAGGTTCGCTGATACAAGAAAGCCTGGTCCATTCATGATTCTCATTCTCATTTTTCTTAAATTTTGCTATTAAATCATTCTATTCTACATCATATGATTTATTCTAAAACTTTTGCATGAACCATATTTGTGTCCACACATTTAACTGGTACAACATAATGCTTCAATTTTTTTCATTTTTTCACCAAACATGTTACTGTACCTCGGAAATTATGTAAAACGAGTGATTAGGAGAGCCCATTTTTAGCCCGACTCTGGGCAATTTTGAACCAGTTTGCATACCTGGAGCTTATGCCTCCCCAAAATAATGATAAGGGTGGGCCTGTGTCAATAAGTGTGTTTACTTATTATCACACTTATGCAATGCATAAATTGCCACTGATAAAGCTACACTTCCTTGCATGCTGTAATCCCAGCACACCACTCACGTGAAACCGAAGTCTGTTATATACGGTATCCAGGGATTTTTTGCAGGTTCCGATCCCAAACTCCCAGTTCTTTTTCGTAATTCATTATTGAGGGTCCAATTTTTTTAAGTGAATTTCGGCGCAAAAAGCCTGTGATCAATCACAAAACAGAGGTTTATTAACATGAAATTCAATACCCAGCTATGCAATCGGATCGATATTGAGGCTCCCAGAAGCTTTTCCTGGGAGTATTTCCTTCAGAAATCCTTTCAAATTGAACAAAAACAACACTTTCGTTTCTTGTTTCATTTGAGTTTTGGGCGCCCATATGTTTTCCGAAACTAAACTGGCTCTAGATGCAGCCCTGATCCTACTTGACTAAAAAAAAAACAGGCTGAGGGGTCCACGCACCTTTTAGGTACTTGCCTGCAATTCATGTTTTAACTATCAGAGTATTTGCATGAACCTAGTAGACTGTTGACTGAGAAGTGATGATGTATATAAGACCTGTTAAACCAGTATTAGTGCAGATCTAGTCCCATTGTTTCTGTATCAATATATAATCATGTGACTGACAAAGTTTCCATGTGCCTTTTCTGAATTTCACTTTCATCCGAGGCCTTTTTCTCCATCTTATTGAGTGTTAAAATTTCAGCCCATTATGCTGTCAAACATGTAACTTTCTTGTGCATAGAACTTTCATATATTTCAACTTCAAGGGAAACAACCCAGAGAGACTAAATAATACACTGTTGTGTTCTCCCAAACCATGCTGGAAGACTTTTACCAATTACTTATTCAAGAGTTCTCATGTCTGTAAAGCATTTCTATTATAGTGTAAATCATATATAACATGACGTTTTGGCCCAGCAGTTGTTTGGAGTGAACTTACTTCTGTGCTATATTGTTAACCAAACCTGTCAAAAGGGAATGTTGTCAGATCTGTGCTGTATTGCTAACCAAACCTGTCAATAGGGAATGTTGTCGGAAAAAAGCTTATCCTGTGTTTTACAACATTGATATAGATCAATGTTTTAGTCATTGTTATGTGTAACAAGGATATCAACGAGATGTGTTTATGACTGAATTTCCTCTATTTTTGTATATGCATTATTTCAAACTTGCTAGAACTGACCATGTACATATTGTACATAGTAAACAATTTCTGCAAGATAATCTTCATCATTTCATTCTTGATTCCATTCTTGTATAAATCCCCATCATTTCATCATTACGTTTTTAGTTCGTTCAGAGAAAATGTAAAAATTGATGGAGAAAAACTGATTAGATATGTTAAATCAGAGTGACAAAGGTGCTTAAGTTCATTTCTTTATAATATAAAACTTTTGATCCAATTACATGTACATTACATCTTGCCATCAAGACTACAAAAAAAAATTAATATTAGCTGGATTTCAGAAAACAGTTTTCGGTTAATCTGTACATAAAAGTGTATACCGGGTAATTGAAATCTTTGTGCTGCAGTAGTTTTGTGAATCTTTCTTCGTAATCTGTTAATCATGCTTCAAATAATATTTTATTGAAATCGATGGAAACTGTCGGATGTCAATCATGGAAAATATGACCATGATCCGCCCAGGACTTATAACCTGGGGTTCTTACTTTTGTTTTCTGGTGATCACAATCAAACCACCATGTCAAGGTCAGTATTGGATACTTCATGTATTGAGTATTTCCAGTGAAGTGCTTCTTATGCTTATATATTGAGAAAATCTGTTAAACTGGTCACTCTGGCATAAATTAAGTCAGTCTACTTCATATAAATATTCTGTGTGAAGATAGGGTGGATGTATAGATATTAACAAATTTTGAAAGGCCTGCAATTACTTCTTCATGACAAGAACTTCAAACTTTTCAACTATTTCACTATTAATGGCCAGTGTGATATATATTTTATTCAACTGAAAATACTCAAATCATTGTTGATATTACTAAGTTGTTCTCTGGGCATATAATCTGTGGGCATTGTTGACTGGGGTTGTAAGAGATTGTGCCTGTTTTACTTGAAGCATATATCTGTATACTTGAATGTGCCAAAATGAGAATTCGTACCTTATAAATTTGTGTACATGAACTGTTTGAATGATAAAGAATTGATGACTATGATATTACTTTACGAAAGTGCTTGATGATTTATACATGTCCTATATATCTTGAAGTTCCACTGATAAGTTTGACGCAATACACGAGTACTGTAACTAATTATTCCTGACGACTTTGTAGACTGTAAATATTGGACTGTGTAAATATTGTATATAAGCGATTGTTATGGAAGATATTGCTTGTAATAAATACCTTTAAAAGCATGGTAATAAAGTCGTTAATATTTAGTTATTTGACCATCTTCAAGTTTGAAGTTCAATGCTACATGAATGTTCCATCATTTCCCTTCACCCAATGAACATGGTGAATGGGGTAAATAAACGCATGTGGTCTCACAAAGCCAATCACGATAGGAGCTTGCCAACACACTGCAGCGAGGATTTTCTTTGATCTTGAAATATGGCAAGTGACGGTTGGTGTGCTTTTCAAATGAGAAATGCTCATATCCTTTGAGTAGCCAATCAAATTTGAATTTTGAAAGCTCATACAAGTGCACTTCTAATATGGACCACAGAATATTTTTTGGAATTTTGACATCACCAAACTGTTTCTGATGAGAAAGAGTGATATTCGGCCACGCATCTACGACCTGGGTATGTGAAGATGGTACTTGGCAAGACTGGCTGCAATCTTCATCTTGGCCTCTTTTCAAGGATAAAACAATATGTATAGCTGGTGTAAATTGGGCGAGGCTTGGCAAGAGTTAGACATATCCTAGTGCAATATTTGGGCAAGGCTTTGGTGTAAGACCTCCCATTGAAAAGGTAATATCCTGGACAAAAGACCGACAATACAACTTGCAGCAGATCCTTTGTCAATTATATTTCGTGGGTCTTACACCAAATCGTTGCCAATATTTGGGTGTGGACCGGTCACTCTCGTTTTGAATTATGGAGAGGGACTGGACCTTGTCCCTGCTGGCCAGGATTGAAGTCCTTCATGCATGTTGACATCTGCAGTTTACAGCCTATCACAGGAGTAAAGGCGGATAAAGCAAGGCTATGATTGATGGAACATGTCCGCACAATGTCATTGGCTAAGGTCAGTCAAGATAATCCTGAACTGTAATAAAATGCAATTAGGATGTTAAATTAGCAATTCGAGCAAGAATTGATCTAGTTCATTCATTCTAAACTGAATTGGATATTTAATGGCTACAACCCCAGAAATATCGCAAAAATATATCTCGCTTTCCGTATTTCTTGTTTGAAATATACAGCCTCCTGTCCGCAGTTTTTGACTAAGTTATGTAATGGTCGCCTGATGCCCGAAGGGCTAAAGGGGGAACTACAATATTGGGATACAGACGGACAACTTCATTTCTAGACAATAAACATTTGAAAAACTGAACAGGTTCTTTTCAAATTTTCCTTTTGGTGAGGTACCTCGCCTGGGGCCAAGTTAAAATTTCGTTTCTGGACAACAACTTTTGATAACCTGAATTCGATATGTGTTTACCTTGCCTCAAGATCTCGCTTGAGATGGGTTTTTTTATGCCGATCCATCTATAGGTGGCGCCACTAGAAGGCCAATTTAATATTTATTTTCCAGATAACTTCTGAGAATCTGAACTGGTTCTTCGCAAATTTGGTATGTGCGTACCTTGTATCATGATCTCACTTGTGATTTTCATGCCATTAATCCACCTGTAGTTTGTGCCATGTTGGGCCACATCAAATTTTCTTTTTTAGGACAAATTTGGCAATTGTGGGTACCTTGCCATAGAATCTCACTTGGGATTGCTTTCCATGCTGGGTAGCAGATGTTAAGGTTCTAATTAAGCCAAATCAGTAGTTTCAACTTTGGAGGACTTCACCCGCTGAGGTTTTCATTATTTTAATAGGTTGATGGGAACTATCCCCGAGGACACTAACTGAATGGACAGACATATACTGACAATATTACACTGATCAGGGGCATCAAATCAAGATCTTATGGTGCCCTCTGTATATTACATATTGCGGTTTGGGGTGGACGAGTCTCTGAAATGGCACCTGGTAGGATATGGTGAAAATCTAAGTAGTCGCTGGCCGAGATTACCGAATAAAGTGTTTTAGAACATAGTGCATGTACATTTGTAAACCTCTTCATTGCAATTGACCATAAATTCAGACAAATTAGGCACTTATCCAAACTACCCAATTAAGCAGACATAGGAATGGATTTGTCAGTTCACAAGCAGTTCGATTAAGCAGAATTTTCAATTGGGCAGTAGACAATTAAGTGGGTTCCAAGGACGGCATAAACAATTACTTTATCAACTCTTGAGAATATCTGGCACTTTCAAAACACCCGATTGATCGATGATCTATTCAGATTTCTGAAAACAAATCTGGTATTTCCATTGGTTTGTGGACGAGAAAAGGATTAACCAATCATTGAGTTTATAAATACATTGTAGATTGTTACAGCTTTGATGCATGAATACAGGTAAGAGAGAAGACAGGTTTATATGTATTGTATCATGTTTATTCTCCTTCATTCAACCAAGGCATACGTTACAATATGGTTCTCATTTCCGTGGCAGGTACGATATGTTCACATTCAGAAATGCCTTGCATATATGCGAGTAAAATTGCACTTGGTTATTGTATAAACTGTAGGATGTAGAAAATAGTGTAAACTACATGCTTCTTACATCAATATACTGTATATATATAGGTATATAAATATGTAACTATATCTGCCAAATAATATTGGGGTACCAGTGTCTAACAAGTTGTGAGCTACATTTGAATGAACAGATCTGTATATATGCTAGTGGGGCTGTAACTATATAGTTTGCTGTAATAGAAATCAAACATCTTGTTTACAACCTTTTAACAGCTAATGCCAAATTAATATGAAGTGCTTCTACATGATATGAATAGAACTAATTTGGTGTGTTATAAATTATAGCACATGCATGGTGAAATTATATGCATCAAAATCTGTTGTTTTATAGAAGATTATACAGGTTTAACCAAGTAAATGACTACCAGCTCATTGTAACCAACTCTGTAACCATGGTAACTAAATGTCCTACCATGTTCATGTGCAAACTTTCAGCCAGGTAGACACATGAACTGCTCTAATAAAGTAGTCCAGTGCACAGACTGCTCTAAGAAAGTAGTCCGGTACACAATAAAGTAGTACAGTACACAAACTGCTCTATTAAATAAAGTAGTCCGGTATGGTGAACAAAATTCACAATTCGCCACACCTCCCCATAATATGCCAAAAACAAAAATTTCCATTTCTTGCCCAGCCCCTTTGTGTGTGTGTGTGTGTGTGTGTGTAATATATTCCAATGGATCCCATGTATACCAACTAGCAATGTTGTAAATGTAATTACTGACGTTTAACAAAAGTGAAAATGAAATCTGAGACAGATTTGTGATATAAAGCTCTGCTAGTCTGACATGAATACATTATCTAGGTGTTTCACAACAATCTTCCTGCACCTTCAATATTATATATAAAGTTTTACCTACATATGTATACCTGTGGCAAGTCTTTTTGTATTTATGACAATGGATATATTCAAGTAGAAAACATGAGAATATGAAACATCACACCTTTATCTTACTTTCATATTCACCATGATTCAATAGCAGCCATATAATTAACATATACATGTACATATTTCAAATACAATTTTATCATGTTAAACAAAGATAATATCAGTTGTTCACCTTGACATTCAAATTCATGTTAATTAGGAGAAATCTTCCATATTTTATATGGAAATTGTACTTTTCTAAACAGGATGACCACCCGAGATATTCCAACCAGCAGGAGAATATAGCAGCAGGTTATGGAAATCTGAGCTGGTCATTTGTCACAGTCGAGATATCCGCTGTAATATATTATCAAGCTTGTCTATATTGGGATAATGACGGGTAACAATTTTTCAAAACACTGCATTGTTAATAACTTGGTAAGTTACATACGATAAATGTAAGAAATATATTGTTCGTTCAATTACTTACAAATTTACAAGTTTACCACTCTCCTTAGCTCAATTAAAGATCACATTTCTTCTGTACATGCACATGTTGTCCTCCTGGTCACAGACAGCCAACATTCATATACAAAATTGTAAATCAGTTCCTGCCAACCCAGGCAACTTTTTGCGAACAGGTTAACAGAAATGTTAAAAAATAATAAGCGGTGTTGTTGTAGTTTACATAATGTGACAAATCTATCATATCCTGGATTACACAAAGAGAATTAGTTGATCATTCATGCAAGATTCTCTTGTCCAGGCCTTTAATGAAGAGCGATGTCTAGACTCACTGTTATATCTAGACAGGCTTAAGTGTTCTTTCATGAAGATGGATTTAACCCAATCTCAATAAATTTATATCTTATCACTGCTCTCCCATTTTATATATCGCTGTCTTGCATTAACGCAAGCATCCGTCAATCATGACAACCCTTCCTTTTAGTTAGAAATGTTGAACTCACAGGCTTTTGCAGTGGCATAACCAAATATCCACGCCAATGTGGTCGAATATCTTTTGATGTCACCATCATGCAGACAGACACATACAGTGCGACATCAGCTCGTTCCATAACACAAGCAAGATTCATTTAAATTTGAACTACAACTGTTAGCCAAGTGGATCTCATCCCCGATAAGTCAAACAATCACCTTGCACAGCCATTGTAAGCATTGGTCATATAGATTAGGCACTGAATGCCAAACTTCATTGATGAATGTGAGATTCTGTAGTGACAAGTACAATATGGTAACATTAATAGGATATGAATTCATTAAGATTGGGATTTGTTCAAACAAAATTTTGACATGTAACAATGATACATTCGATCTGTGTACCAAATCCGCCTTAACTGTCCAAAATGTGAACTCACTCCTGGGTACAGTATGTCCAAACAATGTTGTGTGAGAGTTTGTCTGTTTGCTGACAAGAACCTCCCAACATGTCAACACACCTCTGCAACTTCACAGTAAAACTGGCTTATCCGGTTACGTACCTGCATTCAACAAGTGAGGCAATACCTAGGAATATATCTAAATGATCTAGAACTTCTCAGCCCGGATTCATCACGATCAAGTAATCTGCCTTTCCCATAATAGCATGATAACAATGGACTCTGGACACATGTGCATGAGCAGTAGTCTTAGTTTCTCACCATGTATATTTTTATAGCCAGAGTGGGGTGAGAAGTCACATAGTTCTTCACTGATGCATGTATAAATCAGTTCATTGTTAGCACTATTCCAGGAAATATATCTCTCACACTAAATAGCTTGCTGCTCGGCATACAAAGTTTTGTGATTTCTCGGTATACATTATAATAAAGCCAAAGAGGAGGACATCAACATCACTACACCAACTGTCAGTAAGACGTTGTTACTACACAAAATGTCAATAAGACTTTAAGGTTCCCACACTGATTGTACACAGGACATTAATGTCACAAGAACATTGTCCCTGCACTACATGACAAGCAGTTTTGGCAGTGCATTGAACATTTGGGTTGGACATTTTTTCTACTGGTACATGTGAAGGGTTAATGTCAATACTTCAATTGTCTCTAGGACATTAATGTCATAGCACCAACTGTCTGTAGGACATTAATGACAGCACTAATTGTCATTAAGATATTAATATCAAGATCAACTGTCACTAGGACATTAATGTAATAGCACCAACCAGTACATTAATTCCATAGCAACAATTGTGACAAGGACTTTGTCATAACATCTATTGTCACTAGTATATGTTCTTAGCACCAAATGTTGCTGGATCAATTGTCACTAGGACATTAATGTTACAGGATCAATGTCATAGGATCAATTGTCGCTAGGACATTAATGTTACAGGATCAATGTCATAGGATCAATTGTCACTAGGACATTAATGTTGCAGGATCAATGTCATAGGATCAATTGTCGCTAGGACATTAATGTTACAGGATCAATGTCATAGGATCAATTGTCACTAGGACATTAATGTTACAGGATCAATGTCAGGATCAATTGTCACTAGGACATTAATGTTACAGGATCAATTGTCACTAGGACATTAATGTTACAGGATCAATGTCATAGGATCAATTGTCGCTAGGACATTAATGTTACAGGATCAATGTCATAGGATCAATTGTCACTAGGACATTAATGTTACAGGATCAATGTCATAGGATCAATTGTCGCTAGGACATTAATACCATAGCACCAGTTGTCACTAGAAAATTAATGTCACAGGATCAATTGCTACCAGGAAATTAAGGTAATAGGATCTATTGTCAGTAGGACATTAATGCCATATCACAAATTATCACTAGGACATTAATGTCAGAGCATCTATTGTCACTAGGACATTAATGTCATAGCATGATGCAGATTTTGATTTTTAAAGCAAACTTATGGATGTGGAGTTGCTATAGAAAGATAATAGAACTGCTATAATTTACACACGTGAAGTATATACAGTGTGGCAGGTACTGGTGCTGGTCTATATCTACATTCTAGTCACGCCAGGCCTTATTACATAACCCATTCATCTACTTTGCCCTTGACCATGTTTAATGCTGTTTGATTCTGGGTCCTGGAATGTTCAGGTTTTTTACAGGTAAGTCTCCTGTCCAGCAATTATCTGGCCAGACCAAGCAAATCTGGAACACATTCATGTCACCAGTGTCTGTCTCAAATTCTAAACATAGTGTTTCTTTGAATGTTTCCTACTACACATGCAAAACATTAATCAGAGATTGCAGTAAAATGCAGGGAGATTTCTGAATCAATTATGTAAAATGATAGACCTATACACAATGTTCCCTCCTTCAGCACTGTACACAACACTGACCATTTTCACTCATTGCGAAACATTAGCTTCTCACTACAAATAAAATTCCTCTTTTTCCCTTCTAGCCCAGACAAACAAACACACATACACACATCTGATTACTGTGTAAGGTCTGTTTGGTTACAGCTGGCAGACTATACATGTCTATTGATCTCATATTTACCCATCACTATATGAGAGCTATACATTACATTTAGTCCAGTCTATGCCTGATCACTGATATAATATCAGGCACTACTGCAGGCAGCTATATCGCTATTTGCACCTACATACATGTAATGTCAAATTCAATCAATAATATAATATCCGGCATGAAAGCCCTGATGTATTGATATTTATGCAAAATCTAAGTGGCATGTTGTCACTTCCATACAAAGTCTTACATTTCATCACCATTAATATACACAAGTTCTCAATTCTATCACGTTGATACATGTATTTAGCATTCGGTATAAAAAAATACAGAAACAAAAACTGTGGTATACAGCCTTAATAATAAAGCAATTATTTACATAATGATTAAATAAACCAATTAGATCTATTCTTCAAGAACTTCTAGCTGCTAGTGGCGTCACCAGTGGAGGTCGGAATAGCTGCATTCGCTCGTCTTTGTCTGTGAAAAAACAAACAAATACATCATTATTAAGAATAAAGTATATGAAATATTAACTATATGAAATATTAACTATATGAAATATTAACTAGGTGCGCCATTCACTGATCTGGATATCAACAACCACTGTGCAATGGTGCTCTGACTCACAGATCTGGATATGAAAAACAACTGCAATGGTGCTCTGACTCTCTGATCTGGATATCAAAAACAACTGCAATGGTACTCTGACTCACAGATCTGGATATTAACAACCACTGTACAATGGTGCTCTGACCCAATGATCTGCATATCAACAATCACTGTAGAATGGTACTCTGACTCACAGATCTGGATATCAACAACAACTGTACAATGGTGCTCTGACCCAATGATCTGAATATCAACAACCACTGTACAATGGTGCTCTGACCCAATGATCTGGCTATCAACAACTGTACAATGGTACTCGGACTCACTGATCATGGGTGCTCACCACTGATCCAGATATTAACAATGATGCTCTGACTCACTGATCTGGAGTACAATAGATCTGAATATCAACAACCACTGTACAATGGTGCTCTGTCTCACTGATCTGGCTATCAACAACTGTACAATGGTACTCTGACTCACTGATCTGGATATCAACAACAACTGTACAATGGTGCTCCGACTCCCTGATCTGGATATTAACAACCACTGTACAATGGTGCTCTGACCCAATGATCTGGCTATCAACAACTGTACAATGGTGCTCTGACCCTTTCATCTAGATATTAACAACCACTGTACAATGATGCTTTGACTCACTGATCTAGTTACTTGTATCAACAACCACTGAACAATGGTGCTGTCTCACTGATCCGGATATCAACAACCCCTGTACAATGGTGCTCGAACTCACTGATCTGGATATTAACAACCACTGTACAATGATGCTTTGACTCACTGATCTAGTTACTTGTATCAACAACCACTATACAATGGTGCTGTCTCCCTGATCCGGATATCAACAACAACTGAACAATGGTGCTCTGTCTCACTGATCTGGATATCAACAACAACTGTACAATGGTGCTCTGTACAGCTATGGTGCTATGGTGCTATGACTCACTGATCTGGATATCAACAACAACTGTACAATGGTGCTATGACTCACTGATCTGGATATCAACAACAACTGAACAATGGTGCTCGGACTCACTGATCTGAATTTAACAATAACTGTACAATGGTGCTGGACTCATTGATCTGGATATCAACAACAACTGTACAATGGTGCTATGACTCACTGATCTGAATATCAACAACAACTGTACAATGGTGCTATGACTCACTGATCTGGATATCAACAACAACTGTACACTGGTGCTATGACTCACTGATCTGGATATCAACAACTTTACAATGGGGCTAGGACTCACTGACCCGGATATCAACAACAAATGTACAATGGTGCTGTGACTCACTGATCTGGATATCAACAACAAATGTACAATGGTGCTATGACTCACTGATCTGGATATCAACAACAAATGTACAATGGTGCTATGACTCACTGATCTGGATATCAACAACAACTGTACAATGGTGCTATGGCTCACTGATCCGGATATCAACAACAACTGTACCATGGTGCTATGACTCACTGATCTGGATATCAACAACAACTGTACAATGGTGCTCTGTCTAACTGATCTGAATATCATCAACCACTGTACAATGGTGCTCTAACTCACTGATCTAGATATTAATAACAACTGTGCAATGTACTAGGCTGTGAAAATGTAGAAAACATTTCACTCGGCCATTAAGGTACATGTACAAGAATAATGGATTACTTTCATCTGTCAAGAATAATGAGCAAATATATGTTAGGCAGATACATACACTATCCCATGATGCATCACATTACCAAGATGGTCCATTAATCACGTGCCTGAGCTAATCCTGTATAAGATATATAATACTGAAAAGACGAATAATGCTGAATGATCTCCCCGAGACATATGATCAATAATATCAGAAATACGTTCAGTTATGGGACGAACTTTTATAACTGATATTTACATGTGCAATGTCTGTGACACCTAGAACCTGAGCTAAATGTCATTATAAGATGATTTATTATATAGATTTGACATATCAGTTGAAGTGGGCATAAATCAAGCTATGATATGATCTTTGGCATTGATCAGACAAAGGAGAACATCCGTGAAAACTGACCATTCGACGAGTCAAACAATATTTAGAGAATTTAATGTGTAATTTGACCTAAAAAAAGGTCTAGGTCGATCATCTTCAATACATCACCAGCTGAAAAATGCATGAATTTGGAGAGCCTGGCTATAGTCCTTCAATAGATATTCTGTCCACATTGAATATGGACAGACAGACGATGCCAATGGCACTACCCTTTGGACAAAATTGACCACGGAGTAATAAACCAGACCTCACACAAATCAGTCTACATATCTCCATCAAACATCAGCTGTGTACAGACCATGTCAAACTTAACACCCGGGGCCTGTTGACTGGGGTTTAGAGGGGTACCCGGGGTCTGTTGACTTGAGGATTGGAGGGGCAGCTCCCTTGATTTCATGAAGGATATAGGAGGGCTTTACAGTTAGTCTGTGATATGAGGGGATTTATGCTGGGATTGACAGCATACACACCAGACTGATGGACAATATACAGCACATCCTCACCCTAAGTTGGCTAACCCTGCACAAATATCACAGAAACTCTGCAAGCATTCCATCAACACAGACACTCAACAACAATATCAACGTAACATATCAGGATTACACATACACAACATTTCACTCTTCTCTGATTGCCTGTGATCGAGCCTTCACATCTAATCTTACTTTCTTCCTTTCTGAGTGATATTTTTTTTAATGTGGCAAAAGCTCAATTAAAAGACAGTCCTAACAATTCGCCACAGCATTTTTGGCAAGGCTTTGGTGTAAGACCTCCCATTGAAAAGCTAATTTCCTGGACTAAAGACTGACAATACAACTTGCAGCAGATCCTTTGTCAATTATATTTCGTGAGTCTTACACCAAATCGTTGCCCCGTTTTTGACAAGGTAAATCACCTCAGCAACTTTTAACTTTTTGCCGAGGCAAGTGTTCTTAAATTGTGAGAGCTGTAAAGATACTTATGTGTGCTCAAATAATCAAATAGGTGGTAGACATAAGGTTCACAGGGTCATTGCAATCCACGATCAGTCATAATAGATCAACACGTCTAGTTACGGTAATCCCCGTATCAGAATTCAATCACCCCTAATTTTGGGGCCAAAATTCAATGAGCTGTACTAAGAAATTTGATCACTCTCTAAAATCATTGAAATAACAAAGAAATAACAAAGAAATAATGGATTATCTCCATGAATTTGGACCATTTTATCTACTTCTTGTTCTAATAAATTTGGTGACCCCAGATTGTATGTTGGAAAGTTTCACTTTCGGTGACTGAATTATTAGAGGGATTACTGTTGTTGAGAAACGTAACATATAGATGGAGTCGTGGATAACTAGACAGGCCCACATAGGTTAATGTAACATATAGATGGAGTCGTGGATAACTAGACAGGCCCACATAGGTTAATGTAACATATAGATGGAGTCGTGGATAACTAGACAGGCCCACATAGGTTAATGTAACATATAGATGGAGTCGTGGATAACTAGACAGGCCCACATAGGTTAATGTAACATATAGATGGAGTCGTGGATAACTAGACAGGCCCACATAGGTTAATGTAACATATAGATGGAGTCGTGGATAACTAGACAGGCCCACATAGGTTAATGTAACATATAGATGGAGTCGTGGATAACTAGACAGGCCCACATAGGTTAATGTAACATATAGATGGAGTCGTGGATAACTAGACAGGCCCACATAGGTTAATGTAACATAGAAATGGAGTCGTGGATAACTAGACAGGCCCACATAGGTTAATGTAACATATAGATGGAGTCGTGGATAACTAGACAGGCCCACATAGGTTAATGTAACATATAGATGGAGTCGTGGATAACTAGACAGGCCCACATAGGTTAATGTAACATAGAGATGGAGTCGTGGATAACTAGACAGGCCCACATAGGTTAATGTAACATATAGATGGAGTCGTGGATAACTAGACAGGCCCACATAGGTTAATGTAACATATAGATGGAGTCGTGGATAACTAGACAGGCCCACATAGGTTAATGTAACATATAGATGGAGTCGTGGATAACTAGACAGGCCCACATAGGTTAATGTAACATATAGATGGAGTCGTGGATAACTAGACAGGCCCACATAGGTTAATGTAACATAGAAATGGAGTCGTGGATAACTAGACAGGCCCACATAGGTTAATGTAACATATAGATGGAGTCGTGGATAACTAGACAGGCCCACATAGGTTAATGTAACATATAGATGGAGTCGTGGATAACTAGACAGGCCCACATAGGTTAATGTAACATATAGATGGAGTCATGGATAACTAGACAGGCCCACATAGGTTAATGTAACATATAGATGGAGTTGTGGATAACAAGACAGGCCCACATAGGTTAATGTAACATATAGATGGAGTCGTGGATAACTAGACAGGCCCACATAGGTTAATGTAACATATAGATGGAGTCGTGGATAACTAGACAGGCCCACAATGTAACATATAGATGGAGTCGTGGATAACTAGACAGGCCCACAATGTAACATATAGATGGAGTCGTGGATAACTAGACAGGCCCACAATGTAACATATAGATGGAGTCGTGGATAACTAGACAGGCCCACATAGGTTAATGTAACATATAAATGGAGTCGTGGATAACTAGACAGGCCCACAATGTCACATATAGATGGAGTCGTGGATAACTAGACAGGCCCACAATGTAACATATAGATGGAGTCGTGGATAACTAGACAGGCCCACATAGGTTAATGTAACATATAAATGGAGTCGTGGATAACTAGACAGGCCCACATAGGTTAATGTAACATATAGATGGAGTCGTGGATAACTAGACAGGCCCACATAGGTTAATGTAACATATAGATGGAGTCGTGGATAACTACACAGGCCCACATAGGTTAATGTAACATATAGATGGAGTCATGGATAACTAGACAGGCCCACATAGGTTAATGTAACATATAGATGGAGTCGTGGATAACTAGACAGGCCCACATAGGTTAATGTAACATATAGATGGAGTCGTGGATAACTAGACAGGCCCACATAGGTTAATGTAACATAGAAATGGAGTCGTGGATAACTAGACAGGCCCACATAGGTTAATGTAACATATAGATGGAGTCGTGGATAACTAGACAGGCCCACATAGGTTAATGTAACATATAGATGGAGTCGTGGATAACTAGACAGGCCCACATATAGGTTAATGTAACATATAGATGGAGTCGTGGATAACTAGACGGGCCCACATAGGTTAACTTACTTTAACTCATCTTCTCTTTCCCTCATCTCCCTCAGTTCTTGTTCTATTTTAGACTCTGCCTTCTGTTTGGTCTCCTTGTAAGAGAATGTAGCTCCTCCCCCTAGACGCTTAGACTTGCCCGTAGAGGAAGGGGTTACTGGGGTTTGGGGGCTAACAGAACCATTTTGCTGTTTGGGAGATTCAACGGACTCTGCTTTAGCAGCTGTTGAGCCACGACCCTTGATCACAAAGTTACGTTTAACAGGTGTACCATCTGTTTGATCTTTCACTTCAACAAATTTGTTTGTTTGTCCTACTCGTTCATCAGATGTGGTAGCAATCCTGCCGTCCTTGCGCAGTGTCTCCTCTCGTAGTTTTTCCTTATTAATTTCTTTCTGTAGTCGACTGTTCGTCAAGCGTTTCAATGTACTACTGTCACCAGATAACTGAGCCGGTCTCACTATTCCTGTAGATGTTGGACTTTCCACCACTGTCGATGGCTCGGGCTTATTCTCGACCACTGGCACTGGTAAACCTTTCGCACGCCTGAAGTCATCTTCTCTCTCCTTAGACAGCCTGATTTCCCTCTCTATTGGAGTCTCACGCAGAGGTTCGTAGGAGGTTTCTCCTGGTGTCTCCACACTCTGATGTGGCTGAACTTTGACGATTCGCTCATGAGGGGGTGTGAGATCGGAGCTCGCCACAGAGCCTGCGCCCCTGGTACTACTGTGACTAGATGATAATGAGTCAATGGAGGAGTTCCGTTTGTGAGTTGCTGCGACGGGTACAAATGGTGACACTTCCTTGTGCCAGGATCCCCCAGTTCGTCCGTGACTCTCAAGGGTGGATGATTCCACCGACACGTGCACGCTGGTTTGTGGAGGTTTGGGGGAATCCTCAGGTTGAGGAGTGGTCTCTGGGGGCACAGCACTGGTTGTAGTTGCATACACTTTTTGTCGTAGTCGTCTCAGCTCATCCTCACGTTCTTTAGTTTCCCGAAGCTCTCTAGCGATCAAACTCTCACCACTGTGGTCATAATGAGACACAGCATCAGCGTATGTCAACTCGGGACTCATACGCCCTCTACGCCCATTCACGCCATCCATGTCGTCCACTCCAGCTGAGGTGTCCAATGAGAGGTCTGGTCTGTCTGATAAACTCCCCCGCGATGTTGTTCTATGGCTCTCTCGCTCTCTCCTCCTTTCTTCGTCACGGTCTGTCGCCTCTCGGATTTCTCGCTCGACAATACTCTCATTCACAAAGACCCCATTTCTGTTCTCGTCTGGATCTGCTGAATCCTGCAGAAGAGAAACACGAGAAATTAAATTCTAGTCATCAGTCAACAATCTTTGTAAATTTCGAACAATTAAATAAGATTTGGAAATTTACCCTGGAAAACTTCAGTTTAAAATATTGAAACATGTCTGCAGTCAGCTAGAGCCTGGAACTCCACACTGACCCACAAGGCAGCTAGACTGTTCATTATAACATATTTACAAGATGTCATTAGCACATTATGCTTCTCCATGTTTCATCAATTAGCACTGTTTACACTGTTTAATGGAGAGAGAGTTAATATACACTGTTTAATGAGAGCGTTCTGCTAGCGTATTGGTTAGGTTATCTGTAATATGTTTGTAGACTTGGGCTCTATCACTGTACCCAAGAGGTGTTATTGATGACATCATGCCATCTACAAGTTACACAAAACAGACCATTCAGACTCATTAGAAACATTTACTGCTTTGTTGAACAAATACACTGATCTAGCTAGAATCACTCATATACAGCTATTCATTTATTTCATTTTAGTGAAAGATAATTTGTGCCTCTATGATATCACAGATATTAACTTGACGACGGACCCCCAGAAGAGTGATCTACCATGCTAACCTCTGGCTTAGCCTTTTTCTGATCAAATCTAATTTTTATTACCTCTGGAGAATCACTAGATCCACAGATAATTTAAATATGAAAATTTTCCACTTTTCATTTTGAAAAGATGAGGACTCCAGAATATATGGGACATTAAACTGCTGACATCAGTTGGGTAGATAACTGTGTAACAAGAATGAGCATACATCATTTAATGTCTCTTTCAACAATCCTTCAGTCATATCACAATATTTGAATTACTTTTCTTACCCAAAACCCCACAGGTAGGGTTGTATTCATTTTTACACCCGGGAACCCCAAAGGTGCCCCAGTTAGTAGCTGTCGGAGGAGCTGAGGCACTTATATTCTTATCATGACCAGGGGTGAAAACAACAACACCCCAGATCAATCCCTGAGACAGTGCATATGTAACAGGAGCAATGCTGAACCGATGGGATTACGCAGGTATCCAAATTAGCAAATAATTAGAGACAATGAATAAGTTATATCAATAACTTGTGTTCATTTGTCTTCTAGTCAGCAGGTTACATTATTCATGCCACTGGGATACAGCAAAAAGTTGTGCCAATTTTCTTTTTTTGCTATTATTTATGGGAACCAGTATCCAATTTATGGTTATCTTTTACGAGCATCAGATATCCATCCTAAAAACAAGGCCTGAGAGTGACATGGTAATAATTTGATAGGCTTCTGATCTGCCAGGTATTGAAGGAATAACTGAAATTTGATCAGTATTATCAGTCAATTCAAATTTTCAAATGGAAATGCGCCTATTTCATTGGCTCGTGAAATAAACAAGAATAAAATCCATCCAATCACAGAGTTAGTTCATTTACTCACATGTGAAACTGGAGGATATAATTTCTAACTTTTTACAAGGTTTGCTTTATCCCCAGAACACTCTCACACCACCTTGAGACTGACATAAAAAAGTACCTGAATAAATATACCATCTACACAGATGTAAATAATGTATTTGAGGAATACACATCCTTGCAGTGTAAATGAGGTTTCCAATGCAAATTTATCCAAAAAAAAAACAAGATCAACAGATATAAGAAGTGATAGTTGGTTATTTCCTGGCCAGTTTTACCCATCCTTCTTAGGGCTTAAACTGGATTTTCCTGTCTTGTGTCAATACTTTATTTACACTCCAAGTCAGCAAAGAACAGTATCCCACTTCATCAGGCACGTTTATAAAACACCAAGGAAACAGAAATATTTTTTATCACGTGTTATGTAATTATCATCCTAAGTGATGTGTATCAAATGCGATCCTGAATATTTCAACACACAACAGTTATTCCCGGACATGTTTGATGAAGAAATCTCTACTACTCTCCCCGCCCTCCACTGTGCTCATTATTCTAGCTAGAGTGTTCAACCATTCATCACTACACTAGTACACTTGTGGTCAATCTCTACCAGAAAATATATACACCAAATTTCTTTGACTTATCTGTACTATTATTTCTTCATGAAGTTTTTGCAATAAAAACATATTGAACACTTGAAAATAAAATCTAAGGCATGAAATCATGCAGTTTCAGAAGAGTTTGGGAAAGAAAAGGCGAAAAAATCCGAGAATTTTTTTATTTATTTTTTCTAAGGACTCCTAACTTTTCCACTTGACAGCTCTTCATAATGTTCTGACATTTCAAAGAGAATATGAAGAAGAACTTTCTCACTGTACCCTGTAAGTTACCATATAATTATCATTCTCTCTTAGACATGGACATCAGACTGACAACCTCAATAACCCAGTGAAAGTAAAGTACTGGTATATGGTCATGATGGTACTGGGCAGAAGTCTACACCAGGACAGATAGAATCTTTCAATAAAAGAACACTGCCCATTGAAATCATGGGAGCTGAGCCCATTGGAAATACATGGAGCATAACCATCCAGAGAAGTGAACAACAGGGCAGTGAACAGTTCATATTGTTCCATGCCACTGACTGTTAGTCCCCACACCATACAGCACTGAGGGGAGCCATATATGGACAATCATTATAGACCAATCAATTATCAAATTGGATTCTCCTCCATTATCCCACACCGCCAGGGTTTTAAAACTAGTTTACCGCAGTTACCGGTCCTTTCAAACCAAATACAGACAGGAAAATAAACAGGGCTAATGATAAAGTGTCCCGTCCATTCAGGATGCTGGCTACACAACAGTCAACACCTAGAACCGTCATCTATAGAGCTAGCCCAACCAGTTACAGAGTTATCACTAACATCAGTAGCAAATGAACTAGAAGTCTGTAACATAGATGAGACTAGCTAGACAGCCCAGACACTCATCAAACTGCCTACATGTATGCCATGAGACTCTTGTACAGTCTCTATCCATGAAAGACAAGATGCGGAGTCGGCAGGTGGGAGATCATGGGCGAGACTAATTATGTACATTTCATAGGCTGAGTATTTGAATTCCAGCATCAGCTCATCTCCCGTGATGCATCAGCTCATCTCCCATGATGCATCAGCTCTTGTTTTGAATCTGTGTGAACAGGACACATTAACAATTTATTGAGTATCTACGTCACGTCATGCAGGATGCAGTGGCCAATGCATTCTAGCTAGTCTAAGGATAAAGACTCCTAGTTCATTTGCTCTTGCTAACAGTGAAAATACTTGGGAGGTAAGGTTATATAACCAACAACATTTAACTAGAATATTTAAGCTTTCAACATGATGTATTGACCTCTCAGCTTTAAAAACATTATATTTGTATATGGCAACATATAAAAGGTTGAATTAAAGATCAGGATATTGAACACTGAGGATCAGGCTTCGCCAAAGTACTAGCTGTACCAAAATAAAGTTCCAAACTTTCTGATGTAAAACCTACAGCCCAGGCACATCACGTATTAAGGTTGAGGAAAAAAATAACCCGGAGTTTGGACAGTTAGTGCACATCCACAAGGTACTGAGCATGACGCAAATAAGTTTCAAAGTTGTTCAAGAAAAACTAACCCTTACCAGAATACAATACATGTTGGAGGACATAGGTAAAATAAAATGCAGGTAATGTGTCACAAAAGCTTAGAATGAGATAAACAACTATACCATGCACATCTTCAAGATACTAAGCATGTTTCCTGTAGGTTTCAAATTTGTCCATCAAATAGTAATGACGATATGAACAGGACAAGTAATTCTAGATGAACTGGATAAAGGACGGTCCATGTGAAATTTTGTGTAAAATCATCAGAGCGGGTACGAAATCTGACACTACACATTGGCCAGGCACTAAGCATCTTGCATGTAAGTTTTGAAGTTTTCAAACAAATGGTATGCCAGATACAGGTCAGGTTGGATGAAGAACCATAACTCTGTGGAAAATCATCAAAACCGGGGAAAAAACTGATTGTGCACATCTACAAGGTACTAAGTATCTCCCATGTTAGTTTTGAAGTTATCCATCAAATCTTAAAGGAGATATAGTCTGGACAAGAAATTATTTACTGACATGGGTCATAACTCTGTAGAAAATCATCGAAAAACCCGACAGTGCACATCTGCAAGGTACCAAGCAACATCCATGTAAACTTTGAAGAGTTGTTCATCAAATAGAACTCAGATATGATTCAGACAAGAAATAGTTGACTGACGGATGCCCGAATGACCAGACGTACATGCCGATTATAAATCCTGTAAAAAAGCATCCCAATAATAATGCTGCATTCAAACCACCGGTCACCAGAACATATATGTACCAACACATGTGCCACCAAATAAACAAGTATTGCTGAACCAACATTCAGCATGTTTAAACGGACCATTGTGGACACAAGCTAGCATTACCCAGTAATTCCAACACCACTCCAGCTAGCATGTATTCTACCCAGTCATTTAAACACCAGATTAAGTTCCATATTGTAATGTACATTAAGCATACAGTAGATATATGGTAATGGACTCTTACTTCAACTGTTTCTACATGTTCGATCACATGCCGATCATATGTATTAGTTGAAATATTAACAGATTTTCACTGATTGAGCTTGTAGTAGCAGTCATGATCTTTTTACCTACATCAACTGTTCTTCGATTTAAAAATGTCCCACCTTTGGATCCAGTGGTAGAGACATGTATAAACTTGATCAATATTTGTGTGATAGTCAACATCATCACTATGGGGAGTTTATGTGAGTATAATTATCTAATTATTTCTCCTTTGAAGTTCAATACATGTAAATACAGAATACAGGTAAATTTGGTTCCTCAGATCATTCCTATATCACCTTACAGCGGAACTAAAACTAACAAACTTCACATGATTTCAATGGGGAATTTCACAGGTAGAGAATTTCACAGGAAGAGAATTTCACAGGTAGAGATGGTTTACTGGGACAGGGCATGTCCACCACCATAAACATGTCAGGTATGTGTACACTGATAAATACAGCACTGATATAGATAAATAGATCAAGACTCACCTGTCTAAATCAATCTACACTCTCTACCAATTTGAGGGAGAATGTGAAAGGATAGAATAGTGAACCTTGAGCTGGTCAGGTGAGAAATGAGCTCCTTGGTCAAATGATCCAGGTAAATACAGGTAAACAAGGTAAATACAGCTAATGTGACCATGTATAGGTTAGCACACAATTACACCAACACAATCATAAGTCAGATAGCCCAGCTCTGTTTATCCACAAGTGGTGAAGTTAACCAGTATGAAGTAAGTCTATATCTCCCAGTCACAGTTAACCATAGGTTTGTTCACCACACAGGTGTTGCCAGTACAGAGCTGTGCAGTCCAATTGATTTTTACCAGGTAATATTTATACTGAGTAGAGCTGCGTCGTCCTGCCTAAATGCTGATCACTGTCCTGGCCGGGTATTAGACGATCACTAAAGCTTCTAGGTCAGGACGGACTAGGAATTCCTCGCCAGGAGTCTCTCGGCTAATTATTGAACTGTTTGAGTCAATATTGCCCCATATGTATAACTGTCATCGGTGCTCTACGTTACACTCCATAACACACTCTCAATAAAAAAGGAGCGAGGCAGAGTACCATGTCCGATCAATATCCTAACTCTACGTCATCTAAATGGTCTATACACTGTAAAAACTATCTGTGAACTTTTATCAATATTCTAACTCCTCATCATCTAACCGGTCTGGACACTGTAAACACAAATCCATTATTTATCATAATCCCAACTCTACGTCATCTAACTGGTCTACATCACTGTAACCATCACTTTAACCCCCCCCCCCACCCGGTCATTCATGTGTGATGTGTCCTGTAAGTGTGCAATGATGCAGCTTTCAGAATATACAAGGTTATGTGGTGGGGCTAAGTTCCCTGAGAGTGAGGGCTATCCCCCAGGAATAATGGATGTGTCCCATAAGTGTGTTTAACAAACCTAAACAATTTTAGCTCAACCAGAGAGGGAGGGGGGAACTCCAGTCAGCCAAGAGAAAAACTTTAACCAGACAGACAGACAGCAGTTGCATTATAGGCGCCCATAGCTAATACATGTGAGCGATAAATCTCCCAATCACAAACAATTCCAGGCCCCTTTAAAACAATAATATCAAATTGATACGCTTACACATAATTTGAATCTTGAGAATGAAATTTAGAAATGTATACGATACCTGTGCAAGTACCTATCCAGGACTCATTTTAAAAGGGACAATCTTAATCTTCTACACAAACACATTTACCTGGATATTTATGATGTGGTTTGGGGAGGGGAGTGGGGAACCTCCACATGTATTTGTACAGAAGCTCACATCTATGGAGAAATACATGTAGACTGTCATGTCAGCCAGCTTTCTTATGTACGTTTAAGTTACTTAATATACAGGGTTAAGCTGTTTTTTGGTTTAGTCCCAAACTATATTATTACATATAGGTCAGGTGAGACATAAGTCAATAAGCCTGAGCTTAGATTAATAATCTCAGGTACAATTACTATACATGTTATTGTACAAATCGTGACCATTTCTAACCAATGCTATTACTATGTATGTATGTAAGATCACATGACTGCATGGAGTCGTATTGATGTACGGATATGAAGGGAGTTCTGGAAAACACTGTTATTTTTCATATCCTCACTATAATATAAATCAATCAATTTAATGCACATGTAGTTTCAATGATTGATGTGACCTGAGCTATATAATGGAAACTTTAACGTTCAACTTCCGCTTAAATGTTGGTGGAAGTACGTGTAGGTTCAGCACGTTGTTATGAAGCATTTGTTTATTCTAATCTGTCTATGTGCAGGGGTTGAAATGTTTAAAAATATTTATCCGTCGCAGATGATGGGCAGGAAAGACCTCTCAATAGAGGCCTGAACGTGCTAATGATACAAACTACATAAGATTCTATTGTGTTTTATGTTAATGTATGTTGTATTGAATTTTATGATAAAAAAGTAGCTCAGAAAAAATGTTTTATTTCTCTGGCCAGTTTCTTGCATTCACCCAGAAGGCTTTTGAGGAAAAATGAATTTGAAGTTTTTTATACTTTGCTACATGTCACTTGAGACAGGTAACTTATTTTTCTACGAGTCTCAGGCAGGAAGTAGCTGTCTCTGAAGGTGTAAATATTGACCCCTAATGTGTGCCAATATTACATGTTAACATTCTCATCTTGTCGTATCAGGTTTTTCCTTTCTATATTAATTTAATGTCAATTATAGTACAAAAATTCTGCCAGCACATGGAATGAAAGTTCGCCCACACATCCCACCCACTCAATGTCATGAAGATTAGTGTTTCTCATGTGGTGACCACATTTCGACAATGCATTTCAATATGATAGACCACAGTGGCTTAGATATTTTTTCACCAAAATATTTTGTATGTTATCAGCTGAAGCATTTTAAAGTTTCCAACAGTTTCCAATAGCATATTTGATTTGAGAATATTGTCCTACATGTATTTCCTCGTGAGCCCCACTCATGTCACCCGCCCCACATTTTGACTCAACGAGGATTTACCGATATTTATTGTATACTTATTCCTCTGACATTAATTGATATAAAGCATTATTGATGTAGCTTGATTTCCCAACTGTTGATGTAGTAGTACATGTCCCAAACTGTGGTTAATACTGCATGCACTTCAGCATTGTAATGGCATCAGACTCCTAAATAATTTACACGTTCGGCAGTATTAACAAATTTGTACCTCGCTGGTTCCCTAATTGAGTTTAGACTTTCATCTTTCGACAGGAAGTAGTTTATTTCAAGCGCTACAAGGTGACAAACTTCTTGTAAAACTTTTACCGTCAAAATTTCAAGCTGTGCGCGCCTCTACACATGAGGTGCTCATTTCGCTGTTTTCTCTGCCGGCTGAAAGCAGTGCCCAGGCCCCGCAAATAGTGCCCCGGCGAGGCATGTTATCGAGCAGTGAATCGAAATAAAATTTGTAGCTGAATAGAACAAATACAATACTTGCCAGTGGTACCAACGGCTTTCTATTAATCGTTGCAACGAAGGCGGAAAAAAATCGGGAAAATTCTGGTCTTTGGCAGAGATTACGTATAGGGGTTAACGGATCGGGATTTTTTTTTATTTAGGAGCCTGAGGCCTATTAGGTGGGCTTATTTCATCCGATCAGTCTGATATCAGACATGGGCTTGCATCATTCAATTGCCCGGAAGCTTGAAAAATTTCACGCGTTTTCATCAAATACTTTGCGCTCTATGCGGTTTTTCCTACATGTACCCCCATCAAAATACAACAGTTTTCGGCTAGCTAAAGCACACATCTGGTCTTGGCGATCAGGCCCGGATTTGTAAAGATACCATAACAAACGCTATGATTAGTTCTTGAATGGATGACCCATATATTCCTACATATTCGGAAACCTGTTACTAGCGTGTTGATCCTTCCATTGAATTATTGTCATTTTTGCGATACGATACTCTTAAAAACGCTAATTTTCGGCAATTTTGTGGATTAAATTTGATTTTGCTGAAAAACTAGAAGCGTAAAACTGTCGAATTTAGTATATATTAACCAGGAATGTTTCCTCTACAAATAGATGCCAAAAAGTGCCAATTCGAAAGGAGGACAATACAAATAATATTACAAAATCTGTCCCCACCCCCCATGTCAGGCATATAAATTCAGGATGACCCTTCCGGTTTATGTCAGACGTTAGCCAGGGTCAAACGAATCTTTCTGAACCAGATATTGTATTATTGCAGGCACCAGAGTTCAGGTACTTCTCATAAACTTGTATAATTATTTCAGGTTTCTGAGTTCCACTGAGAGTGAATAAATAGCCACTGATGCAGGCAAAAAAATCCAAAAATGGAGGATAATCCAGTTAAAACTAGTCTGTAATGTCTGTATCTGACAACTTAAGCATCCTCCGCCGGGTCTCTGATCATTCTGTTATACCATGAGACTGATTGGATCAGTGCTGATATCGGCCAGTTCATTTTGAGACAGATATGGACATTACAATGATCACACGTTCTCACCAGAAACCAGCATTTTCGACCATCTTAGCATTTCAACAAGGCACCAGATGATGTAAATCCACAAAATACTAAAAAAAATTCAATCCATTCAGTTTTACTTGAAAATATATCTTGGTCGTACAGATTTGAGACGGTAAACGGCTGCAAAACGACACGAATAGCCGATTTTAATCAGTAAAAACACACAACAAATATACCCCCACCCCCTTAATAAAACGATCCCACCCGACCTCAACCCCCACATGGAATGGAATCTTGCGAATTCCCACCAAACAATAAATAAGTTGAGCTACGATACCCAATTTAGCGGTGTATACCTTACCTAGAGTCCATTTTCCAACACAGTTTGATCAAATACGTTCAGAAAATGTTGATGTAGTAGGCATCAGACTCCTAAATAATTTACACGTTCGGCAGTATTAACAAATTTGTACCTCGCTGGTTCCCTAATTGAGTTTAGACTTTCATCTTTCGACAGGAAGTAGTTTATTTCAAGCGCTACAAGGTGACAAACTTCTTGTAAACTTTTACCGTCAAAATTTCAAGCTGTGCACGCCTCTACACATGAGGTGCTCATTTCGCTGTAGGCCCCGCAAATAGTGCCCCGGCGAGGCATGTTATCGAGCAGTGAATCGAAATAAAATTTGTAGCTGAATAGAACAAATACAATACTTGTCAGTGGTACCAACAGCTTTCTATTAATCGTTGCAACGAAGGCGGAAAAAAATCGGGAAAATTCTGGTCTTTGGCAGAGATTACGTATAGGGGTTAACGGATCGGGACTTTTTTTTATTTAGGAGCCTGAGGCCTAATGTTGAGACAAGTGTGCTCCGAGTCACACAATTCTGATACTTTTCAATTCTTAACCCTTTCACCAATCTACCTCTGGGTTTGGCTTTATATAGGCTAGGTGTATATTTTGAAACAGGGAATGATCGGTGAAAGGGTTAAGTGATGTATATGTGATCAGGTTTGGTGAGGTTTATTAATCGAAATAATAAGCTCATGTAATTCAGATATACATAGTTTACCTGACTAGAAGAGATGGATGGTCTTCTCTCATCATCATCCTGGGGTGGCTCACGGTCTCGTGGAGAGGTCAAAGGTGAGATGTCATTCATTACCCGACGACGTAACATCTCAGCAGCTCGGTCCACTTCTGTCATCTCGTCATAGCTTGAATGAACTGACACATTAGTCTCCGGCTGTATCGTACTTTCGACAACGGTGCCATTTGAGTGGTTCTCGGTAGATGGAGGGGGTGTGGCTTTGTTCAGGAGTGCTTTTTCTTGTTTCAACATTTCTTCTCTTTCCAGTGTCAGTCGAATTTCCCTTTCTATAGCACTTTCATTTTCATTGACAATGATGGTAGTGGTATCATTGTTGTTGTTGTTCTCCATTTCGACTTGTCGTTTCTCGTACTTGTGTATTTTGACCTCCCAGTGGCGTACAGTTCCTTTATGCTTGACCTCGTCCTCCTTCTTCGAGGTTTTCTCCTGGAATAAATTCTCCCAGTGTTGTTTGGTACTGGCGATGTTAGCGATGGGTTCTCGGTCAACCACTTCTGTCGTGTCCGATTCTGTGATGATATTTTCGCTGTACAGGTTCACCTTACCGGCATTGTCCTCGTTGTACGATGCTGAAATTCTCCGTTCAGCGGGGGATACCGATGTTTCAGAGGCTATATTCTTCTCCCATTGGTAGACTGTGGCATCCTTGTTAATAGACTCGGCTTCTACGTCACCTGTAATATATTAACACATGGACACATTAGTGTAGTACAGATTGAGGTAAAACCACCAATCAGTTAGAACTGTCATCCTGCTAATCCATGTCAAGGTACATGTATGGTCAAGATCTCAATCCTTGCACATAATCATTTAACTCATTTCAGTGGCATTTACAAGCCGAGGAGCCATATTTTATTTGGTTAATATTGCAATAGTTTCATTTCAGCTGAACACACAATTCAGAAAGATTGAGAATTTGCAAGGAAGACATGCTTGCTAGTGTTTTGTTTGTTTAAACTAGAACATGTACAATGAATATAAAATATAAAATATAAAATATAAAATAGCCCATTGGGCTTCAATACCCCTCGGCTATCAGTTATTGTCTACACCCAGCAATCATGCAATGTAGAATATCATCAGTGTATTTTTAGAACTAGATTAACAAAAATCTGATCTAGTAGGGTCGACTTAGTTCAGGTTTTACCAAGGCCTGAGGTTCTAGTAGAGCATGACCGAATTCTTAGCTCAAAATATACTCTTCTAAAAAGCTTATAATCAAATCGAGTACTTTTATCTTGGAAATATAGATCAAGGTCAGTCATCTTCAAAAAATTTCAAGTCAATTCTAACTTGATTGCATCGGGAACATGGATTCGGAGATCTTAGACTTAACATATAGAATTTGACCTTTTAAAAATAGGTCAAGGTCAGTGATATTCTTCAATAGACTTCAGGTCCAGCCATAAGTGGTATAAATTTGGGCAATGTAGATATAATCTTTCATGAAATATTGTACTGAATAGAATCTGACCTGGATAAAATAGGTCAAGGTCAGTCATCTTCAGCACACCTTTGGAGCATCACCAGATGTACACATTATTAATTTGGAAAGCCTAGCTATATTCTTCATGTTATATCGTAATAAACAGTATATGACCTTGAAAAAATAGGTCAAAGTCAGTCAACTGGGATAGGCTTCTAGTCAATCACCAGTTGCATAAGCAATATGAATTTGGGAGTCCCCAGCAAATACTAAAATTTGACCTTGATAAAATAGGTCAAGGTCAGTCATCTTCAGTACATGTCTGGACCTTTGCCAGATGTATACATATAGTATTAATTTGGAAAGCCTAGATATATTTCTTCATGACAGACCATAATAAACCCTTGAAAAAATAGGTCAAGGTCAGTCAACTGGGATAGGCTTCTAGTCAATCACCAGTTGCATAAGTAATATGAATTTGGAGACCCCAGTTTCCATCCTTCATAAAATAAAGCAAATATTAAATTTGACCTTGATAAATACGCCAAGGTCAGTCATCTTCAGTACACCTCTGGACTTTCGCCAGATGTATACATAATATTAATTTGGGAAGCCCAGATATATTTCTTTATGTTAGACCATAATAAACAGTATATGACCTTGAAAAAATAGGTCAAGGTCAGTCAACTTGGATGGACTTCTAGTCAATCACCAGTTACATAAGTAATATGAATTTGGAGGCCATAGTCTCAATCCTTCAAAAAACATGGCAAATACTATAATTTGACCTTGATAAAATAGGTCAAGGTCAGTCATCTTCAGTACACCTCTGGACCTTTGCCAGATGTATGCATAGCATTAATTTGGAAAGTCTAGCTTTATTTCTTCATGTTATATCATAATAAACAGTAAATGACCTATAAAAAATAGGTCAAGGTCAGTCAACTGGAATAAGCTTCTAGTCAATCACGAGTTGCATATATAATATGAATTTGGAGACCCTAGCTTTAATTCTTCCAAAAATATAGCAAATACTAGAATTTGACCTTGATAAAATAGGTCAAGGTCAGTCATTTTTAATAGGCTTCTGACCCTTCACCCAATACATATGTGGTATGAATTCACAATGCCTGGCTATAATTCTTCTTGAGATATCGTGTTCACAAGAAAGATGGACAGACAGACAGACAGACAGACGGACAGACGACGACAATACCCTTCGGGCAAAATTTGCCCGAGGGGTAATAAATGAGCTGGACATATAGATGGAAGGACGAACTATTCTGTAATATATCAGAGACATGATGAATTTCTAAATGGTTTGTCTACATATACCATAACAAAGTTTTACTTTTCATGCTGTTCTTTTCTAAACCTGGCTGACAAAATCTCTCATGTTATAAGCCAGGTGAGTTGGTTATGTTGAGGATATGGAGTGTTCTCCATGCAGTGAGAGTACCGTAATCTCTCATGTTATAAGCCAGGTGAGTTGGTTATGTTGAGGATATGGAGTGTTCTCCATGCAGTGACAGTACCGACGTAATCTCTCTGATAATCCAAACACTTGCAGACCAGATATTTACTCAATTAAATTACATAATTAGACTGATGGATATTTTCTGTTGCCAACATCTTGTACAATATCCCAATTGTGAACAGATCTGAACATCTTGTACAATATCCCAATTGTGAACAGATCTGAACGATCACAGCTCAGGCTGCATATTGACAGAATATTTCCTGGAGTTGTCTTCTGAAATGTGTTATAATATGTGAGAATTATTAGTGAGATTACTGTATCACATGTCATTGTTCAGGCTGTCTGAAATTAGGCCCTGACATCAAGTGAACTGTATGAGCAGACATCACACACACACACAACCACACCTCCCTGGTACAGGTGAACAAGAATTGACACTGTTTCCAAGTCTAATTAGTTCTGGACTTGACAAGGTAGAGAAACATGAGACAATGTGTTTTCATCTGATCCGAGGGGATCTGAGATTAGCTCTCAGCTAACCAAGGCAATTATAACAATGTTTGTCCTCATCAAACACCTTTCTCTGTCTCATAGATCTTAAGCACGGCAATGTTGTCGCTCATCACACACCTAGGAACAATTCACCTCTCCTTTGATACAAATAACATAGCATCTTACCACAGAATGTACAACAAACAACAAAGCATCTTACCACAGAATGTACAACAAATTCAATCCCATTAATGCCACCATTGATGTTATCCCAAATTGTTTAATTAGCTTTTCTGTAAGCTTCTAAGAGAGATTGGACTAATTGACTTCAATAGCCAGAAGGTTAGATTCTCTCCACACTGTTAATGGGTTTATTTATCCTTCAGCTATAGCAGGTAAGTAAATATAAACAGGTATAGTCTATCCAAATATTGACACAAGGATATATATACACATGCTTCAAATTATCTCAAGCAATTGAACTTGATAACCACTAGAATGTACCTGATTAATAACCTGAATACTATTGGTTATCAATGGAATGTTCACTTGTCACTAATTAACTCTCATGTTGTAGAACCTTTTCAGGTGGATGTATTCAGGCGGCTATGTATGCCTTCAACAGGTGTTTAATTAATTCTAATTGATCTACAATGCTAAAATCATATCATCTAACATTTATGATTTTACCTGTGGTATCACAAACAATGATATCGGACACAAACCATTATGATATCTGACACAAACCATGATATCGGATACAAACCATGATATAGGACACAATTCCTGATATTGGATACAAACCAGACTGTATACCTGTGGTATAACAAAGATATCGAATACAAACCATGATGCTACAGGTCTGACACAAACCATGATATCTGACACAAACCATGATATTGGATACACACCAGACTGTATACTTGTGGTATTACAAACAATGGTATCGGATACAAACCATGATACTATCTGACACAAACCCATGATATCGGATACAAACCATGATATCAGACACAAACCAGGAGATCTGACACAAAGCATGATATTGGCCACAAACCATGATATCAGACACAAACCATGATATCTGACACAAATCAAGAGGATATCTGACAAAAACCAAACCATGATATCGGAAAGAATCCATGATAGTTGAACCCAGATGATATCTGACACAAACCATTATATCTGACAAACCATGATATCTGACACAAACCATGATATCTGGCAAAAATGATATTGGACACAAACCAATATATGTGACACAAACCAAGATATCGGACAGAAACCATAAAATCTGACACTAAACCAAGATATCAGACACAAACCACGATATCTGGCAAAAATGATATTGGACACAAATCAATATATGTGACACAAACCAAGATATTAGACAGAAACCATGAAATCGGACACAAAACCATATCAGACACAAACCAAGATAACAGACACAAAAAACGATATTTGACACAAACAATATAAACTTAACAGATCCTGATGATGTAAGTTTGAGAGCATTAGAAGGTTACTAGACTTTCTAGAACATTCCAGGATACACCTGGCCTGAAGTTCCTATTTCAACGTGTTTAAAGGACTTAAAATGAGTTAATTAGAATAAGCACTGTACTATCAGATCTCTTCCTTCACTTCATGACATTGCACAACAGAATTTAAACAAATGAAGGTGAAATTTGAGTATGTTGATAGGGAATCCTTTGAAGACAACCTTTTTCATGAGACAACATGTACATGTTAATGTACGGGAGATTGATGAGATAGAGGCATTATCACAAAATATCTCACCTACTTATTATATATGACCCCCAGTGGGTTATCTCCTTAAATAAATTCTTCATTCAATCGCAGGATTTTAAAAGTTTTAATTCACACTTTTATGGGGAGATATCCCTGTAAAATTTGTACTATTCCCTTCTTTCTGCAAGTATTATAGAGTGTACATTTCTACAAGTATTATAGAGTGTACATTTCTGCAAGTATTATAGAGTGTACATTTTGTAATTTTATACATACACCCCCCATGAAGTAAAGTTTTATTATTATTATAGAAGTTCGGGGGTTTAAACACATCAAAAACATCAAATAACCGCAAGCATGTGATAAATCATTCAGCATGACCTGTGACATTTACAATGAACATGATAAAATGTAGGCATCAATCATAATAAGGGAGACTACTCATCTGTCTGGAACAAATCTTTTTTAACACCATCAGCTTTTTATATTAATTACCGTTATATGTACAATGTAGTCTCTTACATTATGTCCTTTCCATTCTTTTGCCCCAAGGATGTTTTTGGACTAACCATAAATCAACACTCCTTCGGAATGGTGGGGAGGCTGTACTGGTACAAAAATGTAATGCAAAACTTAATTACCCAGAATTCACCAGTCATTGGTTAACTTGCACCAGTTCACATACAATAACTATATGAGTACGGAGGACTCGTGGCAATTAATTGTTTATCTCTGTTATCTCAGATTCAACACCTGTGTTAAAATTCCTTTTAATGTAGTAAATCAGGGTTCATGCATATGGGGACCAGTGACAATCCACAACTTTATCAGGTTAATCACCACTTTCCTAGGTTGTGGCCATAGGCAGATGTTGCTCAAACATGGACATAGTTCTGGTCAGAATGAAGGAGGTTTCTTGCTGACCATATAATACTGGAAACTAAATTGTTTATTGCCAAAGCAGATGGTACGATAAGGCAGGATTTTGGCCTATATGTGGTGTGGTTAAAATAGAAAAATAAAATGTCCTAAAAATAACGCTGTTTTAATGTAACAGCAAGAAAAAATATATGTACACAATATGTGAAAGTTCAAGCTTGATGGCGTTATGATTATACTTATGATATGAAATTGAAATCAGCAGCTCATGAGGGAACCCTTATACCAAACATTTTCCAGGAGTGGAGATTTTATGCGTTTTGGTCCGAGGGTTCCTTCATGTCTACGTGTGTTTGAAGGACTCGATTTAAACCTTTTTGCCACGAAATATCACATGCTATGGATTTCAATTTTATGTCATAACTATGGTCATAATGCCATTGAGCTAGAACTTTCACATATTGTGTACGTATATTCTCTCCCGTCATTACATTAAAACAATTATTTTTAGGACATTTTAGTTTTTCGACTTCCATCATCCCGCCTCTGCCTCATGCAGTCTTTTCACTAAATGTGTTGTTTGTATGCTTTAATGACTGATACTGACAGACAGACCATACTTATTATTATACGTTGGAATGAGCCACAAACTTTAAACTAAAAAAAGTGTGTGAATATTCAAACTTTAAAGAGGTAGTAGCATCATTTTGAAAATATACAGCAAATAACATATTTCGATAAAAGCTATTTAGTAATTGAGATCAACTATGGTGAACGTTTTTCTGTGACCTCATTTTTTAATATCGCGGGCATTGAAATCACACTTCTGACATTCTCTGAAAAACGTGACAGCACCTGCATTTGACTCCAGTGCCTGAGATGACATCACAAAACGCGCATTGGCATTCCGGGCGTGATGCTTTGCAACGTCATACTCGATCTTAGAACTTTTATTACACTATGACGGCTTCTAACGTGATGTCATAGGCACCTGATCACGTTATCCGACATCATCTCAGTCATTTCTCATTTTAATGTTGTTCACTTGACCGAATTGAAGAATATGACTATATTGGTTTCTACAAGAAATACAAGGCTTCATGACTTGAAAATCTTTTGGCAAATGTTGCAAGTGATCATGCTGTTCAGTTTACCCGAACAATTAAAATCATGCTATTACCTCTTTAAAGATCTTTCACCCCAGTTTATAGCTAGTTAATCCAATACCTTTTAGCTACATTTACATCTATCAATATTGCTTTGCACTAAATAGTGTGATAACATTAGTGTTAGTTTCACTAACGTGAACACTTCATCTCTAATGGATGTATCATCAGGACATGCACCAGGTGTGACTATTACAGTTAGCCCATGTAATATACTGAAACTATGCATAAATTAACCAGAGAAATACAATATTCATGAACCTTGATATTGTATACATTTCAGACCATTCTAATTAACATAAATACCTGTATAATTTACCTGGAGATGAGAAAATCTGTGATATGTGAGACTAGAATACAGCACAAGGTAGACTATTTCATGTAAAACTGCATTATGGTGAGATAAGAAGATGACAGAAGGAATGGAGTCCAAAGGTAGAATAATGTGGAAACAAATTGGAAATCAATTCTACCTGCAACAGTCATTTGATTCATTGATTAATGAAATATAATGTGACCTAACCAAAAAGCAAAACCATGAAGGTCCTCTATAATTAGGACAAAAAAACAAAACAAACGAGGATCACACCTGCCTTTCCTCAAAGCTTAATAGCCAAAATAAAACCACCTCTGTTTGTGTATTTGTGCCTGTGTTTGCCAGCTTATCAATGGACTTGATTTTTTATTACACCTTTTATATCAAAGTTCAAGGCAAAATACAGAAATCAATATGAGTTAATGTATCTACATGTTATTTTAGGTAAAGAACATCGTCATGATTTTGGTTTTTGCCACTTCTGCAAGGACAATAGCCCAGCTTGTATTCAATAGATCTATAAGGTTACTGTCTCCTTGATGTAAAAGTACCCTTACATGACTGTATATAATGATCAACATCTATAAATACACCAATTATGTCAATTACCTGACAGGACAAATTAACTGCTCCACAATGGCAGTGATTAATTATGCAGGTAACTAATTAATACACTAAACAGAATACACATGTATACTGTTAACCATTACAGGTAAGTAAATTGAGTAATGGTTATGTAAGTTAAGGAGTGGTTTAATACGTGTATGTATCTAGTTAACTGACTCATCTAACTCTACATGTACCTGGCACACAGGATAATGTGAATGAACAAAATGCATAGAAACAGGAAAAACCTCAAAAGTAAACTCGACAGCATGCAGCGGCAGAGTTTCACCTGAACAGGGTCATTACCATAGCAACTTCTCTTTGTATAATTTGAAATCTTAACAGGAACTAGAGAAAACAAATATCAAAGGTTACAATGTTCCCTTTCCTCGACCTAACGACCTACCCAAAGTTATTTCCTCTAGTGATAAGTATATTACAGACCTGCTCACTTCCGAGTCAATTAACCAAATAAATATTACATAAAATTATATTCTGAAAATATCTTATCCATAAAGACTTGCTTATCTGATGTATATATTAAATATGAAGAAGCAATGTAAACTGTGTTGTTACTGATCAGTATTCTCTGTACTGCTCCAACTGTTGTTCACCATCAACATTGCTTATCCTGCTCTAACTCATGTATTGTATGTATTGCTTGTAATTTTTATATGTCCTGTATGTATTGTTTTTATGTATTGCTTGTACTTTTTATATGTCCTGAATGTTTTGTTTTTATGTATTGCTTGTACTTCTTATATGTCCTGTGTGTATGGTTTTTATGTATTGCTTGTAATTTCTTTTATGTCCTGTATGTTTTGTTTTTATGTATTGCTTGTACTTTTTATATGTCCTGTATGTATTGTTTTTATGTGGTGCCTTTAGCCTTCGGGCAGAAATGAGCAATAAACCATCTTATCTTATCTTATCTCATTTTCCCAATGAGCAGATTGTTTATATTTATACATGTAGGTAGGCTATTGTGGATATATGTATATCATGGCGGGTATTTACATGTAGGTAGGCTATTGTGGATATATGTATATCATGGCCGGTATTTACATGTAGGTAGGCTATTGTGGATATATGTATATCATGGCGGGTATTTACATGTAGGTAGGCTATTGTGGATATATGTATATCATGGCGGGTATTTACATGTAGGTAGGCTATTGTGGATATATGTATATCATGGCCGGTATTTACATGTAGGTAGGCTATTGTGGATATATGTATATCATGGCGGGTATTTACATGTAGGTAGGCTATTGTGGATATATGTATATCATGGCGGGTATTTACATGTAGGTAGGCTATTGTGGATATATGTATATCATGGCCGGTATTTACATGTAGGGTTAGCTGCATGTATCACTATTCTGTGTGATATCAGCGTGTTCAGTAAATTACTTCACAACTATTCTAGTTACACATCCAGTATACATTCTATATTCAGACAGATTATTCTAATTGATGGCTCGCCTAACAAACCACACTGAAGCCTTTGGGGCTTTTTTTTTTTAATTTTTCCCACTTTTTGCCACAAATGAGGATCCTGTTCATACGTTGTGAGATCATGAACAATGGGGGCAGACTGCCGAGGATTTCTGGCCCTCTATAATCCACAATGGTATTGATCCGCCGGCTTATCCAGAAATCTTCGGATCAACATGGATCACTGAACTACTCAAGCTTACCTGTGGAGAAGTGATCAGAGGGAGGTGAAGTCGTCGTCGGACTAAGCACGAGTACAGTTGATGAGGTACACTTGGGTGAATCCATCATTAACACCTAATGTGTTAACTACAGCGGGGAAGGTGATCAACAGGTGTAATTTACTGCTGGTCTAAGGATGGAGCCCGAGGTGACATACAGGAGCCAGTCTGTCCAATATAATCCAAGCTGTGCATAGGAAGTTGAGCAAACTTTCCTGTTCCTCCAGCCTTTACTGGCACATCTCGACCGAGAGAGTCACTATTTTAGTTCTAACATCCTGAGTTAGGACAACTATGATACATGTTTGACCAGTGGTGGGTCAACTATGGACAGTCTCAGGTATTGAGGAAGGTAATCAGCTGTCTGTCCAGTCTCCAGGAGTTCCTCCAAGTGTAAGTAGTGATCAGTAAGGCACACCTGTAAGTGACAGTGTTGGCACGGCTCAGACAAAGTCTGCCTAACTACCTCTAATTGTACCTGCCTCCTACAGCTCAGCGTTGTCACCCGTCCTGCTCGTTTATCCACCGGTCCGTCCGTCGCTTGTTCATCATCGTTGGCTCTACTCAATCTCCTGGAGACATACACACTGACATTCCTGAGAAGTTCTGGGTGGCCAATCAGCAAAGAGTTCAGCTCTGCTCCACTGACTCTCAGTTCCCTGGGTCCAAAACTATCCAACAATCACAAACTATGCTTCAGGTCTGCAGAATGGACCTCAACTAATGTCCCTGCAACATTCTTACCTTTAACACACTTCCCTCCCCACTGTGTGTGCAATGTGTATAGGGAAAAGAATGGGGGGGGGGGGGCTCAGATGCAGGGCAGAGCTGCAGTAAGCTTCGAGAGCTATTACATGTACTGATCCAGAGAAATATCCGAGTGAAGGTGGTTAACATTGTGCATAAGCCAAACTGTCTGCCTTTAAAGGGGAGAAATTGATTTCCTATTGTGGGCAGATGTAACATGAGGAAGTTATCTGTCATCAAATGTTTGCAGGTATAACCCATCAGCACATCATAATTCAGAGAAGCTGTACTTTACTTTACAAGATTGTTCAACCAGATAAGGCCATGAATGTGCACATTTCAAAGCAGGATCTGTGATGCTATATTACACCCATACAGGTTACATGAAATATTACACCCATTATTTTTCGCCTTCCTAGAACACAAACTAATAAATTTTCCACACCTACATGTACACTGTAGATATTTGAGTATGACATGCCATAGATGTTACAATGTTAACATTAATAATGATCTGGGACATGAGACAGTCAGTCAGTCAGGTAGGAGAACAAGAATATCTACTTCATATAGACATGATGTACACTTATAGAGGATTGATTGATACAACACAGCCACACCTTCCTCATAACAACACAGCCATTATTTACTGTAAACAATAAATGCCTTTGAACTGTTAACAAACCCCATTTTTTGTATTTTCAAGCTTGGCACAGCCACACTGAATTAATTGTGCTCATATATAAGACATATGATTCACATGTATATAGCGGTAATAGAAGCGCATATTGATAAGGGCTGTGGCATACACCTTCATATCTATACATGTGTTTGTGCCCAAGTATACCTGTCCTATATGAACAACAATATAATACAGGTACAACAGAACAATACCTAGGCTATTATTTCACTTACGGGTAGCAATATTCCAGATCCTCATCTTCACTATATTATCAATTATTTCCTCACACTTGACGACTAGTGGGTTGAAGTGTAGTTGCTGACCTACATGTAGAGATGAGCAGACCTGTACAGTGTGTGGACTGATCTCTCACAGAGAATTGATAGATTATCAGTGAATGCTTAGCCTACCTCTACACTATGATGAGGTCATCCCATATAGTAGTAGGATACACAACTATAAATAATTGTGATTCTGTTCTATTCACACCTCTCCACCTACATGTCCTTGTTTAAAAAATACAACACCACACCAATGTCAATGATGTACGTATGTATTGTGTTACATATACAGATATACAGGTACAATTTAACCACACATCTGGCACACCTATATCTACTATATATCCCAGGATATATCTCATCTTAGTCTACAAAGGATGCCAACTCACAAATCAAATTCATTCTCCGATAATGAACTCATTACCATGGTAACACACTAATTACGGGTATTTCCTTCAAATCTTGTGCATATGGATATCTTCTCCAATATTGTTCAGGAACTGTCAGGAGCTATTGTTTAGGAACTGTCAGGAGCTATTGTTTAGGAACTGTCACGAGCTATTGCTATAATAATAGGGCTAGCTGTCAAACTTTAATTTGATAATTGATATAACATGTACAAGTTTCTTTATACAATTGTACAGTCAAAGAACTTAGGCCTGATCAAAATTATTAAAGTTTCACTCGATGAGGCTACAATTCACCAAATGGGTTTACAAATGCCATTCAATGAGGCTATATTTCACCAAATGGGTTTACAAGTGCCAATCCCTGAGGCTACAATTCACCAAATGAGTTTAGAAGTGCCAGAGGCTACAATTCACCAAATGAGTTTAGAAGTGCAAATCCGTGGGGCTACAATTCACCAAATGGGTTTAAAAGTGCCACTCAACATGGTTACAATTCACCAAATGAATTTACAAGTGCCACTCAATGAGGCTACAGGGTGAGTGAGTGAATAGAATTTAACGTCGCTTTCAACAATATTTCAGCTATATCATGACGAACCAACTAAGCACCACACAGCCCAGTTGTGTTCCAGCTAAGAAGAAATCTTTGAAGCAGCATGGAACCAGACACCCTCCATCCACCCTATAAAACACTGAGGACAGCGCACAAGACATTTCACCAAAGGAGTTTACCTCCATGAGGCTACAATTGACCAAATGAGTTCACAAGTGCCAGTCAATAAAGCTACACTTGACCAAATGAGTTTACAAGTGCCACTCAATAAGGCTACAATTCGCCAAATTAAATTACAATGGTCAATCAAGTCAATGGGGCTACAACTATTCCTGCATAAGGCTACAAGTGTCACTCAACAAGGTAATAAGTGAAACAATAAGAATACAAGTGTCACTCAATGAGGTTACAGGTGTTCTCAAGGTAACAGAGGCTACATGTAGTTGTAATATTGATACATCTGGGGTAACAGATCACATGATTCATCTTAACTCAGACAAGTAATTTGTGTTGGACCACATTTTGGCCCGAATTGTTCATTAATATCTCAGATAGAATCTGTTTGAGAGACCCAACATTCTGAGATAAGACAGCCAGAGAGAAACACAATCAAGGGAGATAATCAACGTAGTCCTCCTACGCATCATCATACTTTGAACAGCTTTTCATTCTCTCAGCTATTAGACAGATGCAGGACGCATTCCTGCCTTTGACTGTACTATTATCGACTAGTGTTAACATGTGTGAATACATCAACTTAACCTATTACTATTTCAAGAAATAACCAGCATGCTTACATTAATGACAATCTTAGAAAATTGAAGTCAAACCCAAACATATGCCACCTAGCTATCTCTAGTTAAATATATTTTCCACGGTACAAGCATAAGCAGGAAAGGAGAAGTGTGAAGCAGAATTAAGGCCAGCAGCCACAGAGCTAGGTCAGTCTATAGAAGGAGGCCTAGATATATTGTTCAAAATTTATATTGGTAAGGAGCATTGTGGCACATCTAGCCACATTGTATCCAATGCTGGTCAATGACTATTTCAACATGTTCAAATGTAATTGCAGGAAATCACCAAGATCAAGTCCTGTATATTTTCTGGAGTAAATAATAAACCAATCCAACATATACACTATGGTATTAGTTCCCTTTGATCAGGTTATGCCATTTAATTCCAGAAACACCTTGGCATAGCTTCAAGTAAACATTGACCAGAAGTGGATTCATATCAAATATTTACACAGAGAAGGACTTCCAGTAATTTCTACTCCAGACATGCTAATGATCACTCTATAGCTTATTGACACATGTAATGAATGGCAAACAGACCAGAAAAGCATCTCCTACCAATCTAGCATTCACCATTTTCAGGTTCATGACCCTTTCAAGCATGAGCAACTAATCTCAATAATCAAGAAAAATATTCTACTTTAACAACTTGCAACAGTGATTTTCTCTTGAGATAATTGCTTCATACATTTTTAAATACACATGTTTGAATAACACTTGAGTATGGAAGTTCTCCCCTTTAAACATGTTAAATTAATCTTGTTTACAAGCATTCCATGGGCTGGTATTAATACAAGTTGTGTTTACCCCAGCAAGTATTAACGTCAGCAATAAATGAAAAGCTTATGAGAATATATTTCAGTTTAGGATTGATAACATGTTTGCACAATTCCATGATCAGGAAATTTAGAATTATTGTAATTCCCCCAATTGTCATAAGATTTTCCAGAATGCATATTCAACTTTCCAAATGTCATTTGCAATTCTAACAGCCCAGTACATTCACCTTTTCAACAGTTCAGATTTGAATCAACACTTAACGTTTAAGGCGCAAGTGAGCAGTCAGGACCAATTAAGATATACATGATCTCCAACACTGATTAATGTTAATAACTTGTAATCATCCGAAAGGTGACCATTAAAGCTCACTTAAACAAATCAAGCGAAAATTCAGTTAAAAATGTGATTAGTACAGTCATTCATGATACATGTCAAATATTCAACATGATGATCTTGGAAATATAACAACAATTTACCTCTACAATATTGTTAGTCAACACATTTCCTCATCAGAGAACAAAACAGTCGTCATACAGAGTGTGTATATCAATATCATACATGATTAGTTTATATAAAGTGTTAAATAATCAAGTCAAGTATAAGAAGAATAATCACAAATATATACTTGGCCAGTAGAATGGTATTAGCAACTCTACCTGAACAGTTCATCAAATCCAGCAGAAGATATTTTCCACTCTTCTATAACTCCAATCATTAGAAACTTATCAACTCCAGTAACTGAAACTTATCAACTCTGGTAACAGAAACTTATTAACTCTGGTAACAAAAACTTATCAACTCTGACAACAGAAACTTATCAACTCTGATGACAACAGAAACTTATCAACTCTGGTATCAGGAACTTATCAACTCTGGTAACAGAAACTTATCAACTCTGGTAACAGAAACTTATCAACTCCAGTAACAGAAACTGATCAAATCCAGTAATCAACTTACATGTATCAACTCCAACAACAGAAACTTATCAACTCCAGTAACAGAAACTTGTCAACTCCAGATACATAAACTTATCAACTCCAGTAACTAATACGAAGCTGCGCATCTGAAAACCCCTCGGCTCTGGGCGCCAGCCATTCATAATGTATTCAATTTAAAACAAGACTTCAGGAACACCAAGCAGTCAAGTAACAAATATACAGATTATGAAAAATTTTGCCATTAGAAATGGCCTCAAACGTTTCCGTCCAATCAGAGAAACCGGTATTCATTACATAAGTCTGTTGATGCATCGACGATGTATACCAAATTTTATATCGAACATTTGAAAATTATCTGAGATAGAGATCCCTAATGATTTCGCATAAATTAAAGATGGCTGCCCATCCTTCCCACCACTCAGAGAAACTGATGTGGTTATTCATTGCAAGTCTCTTGATACATAGATTCTGTATACCAAGTTTCATATAGAACACTGAAATGGTATCAAAGATAAACATCATTAAAGATTTTGCATAAATTAAAGATGGCCACCAAGGTTTCCGCCCAAGCAGAAAAACCAGAACTGTCTATTGATACATCGATGATGTATACCAAATTTTACATTGAGCACTTGAACCGTATCAGAGATATAGATCATTAATGATTTCGCATAAATTAAAGATGGCCGCCCATCCTTCCCGCCACTCAGAGGAACCGATGTGGTTATTCATTGCAAGTCTCTTGATACATCGATGCTGGATACCAAGTTTCATATAGAACACTGAAATGGTATCAAAGATATATATCATTGAAGATTTTGCATAAATTAAAGATGGCCGCCAAGGTTCCGCCCAATCAGAAACGCCAGAACTGTCATTTATCGTAAGTCTATTGATGCTTCGATGATATATACCAAATTTTACATCGAGCACTCGAACAGTATCAGAGATAGAGATCATTAATGATTTTGCATAAATTAAAGATGGCCGCCCATCCTTCCCGCCACTCAGAGGAACTGATGTGGCTATACATTGCAGATCTCTTGATACATCGATGCTGTATACCAAGTTTCGTATAGAACACTTGAATGGTATCAGAGATATATATCATTGAAGATTTTGCATAAATTAAAGATGGCCGCCAAGGTTTTCACCGAATCAGGGAAACTGGTTTGGTCATTCCTTTGAAGTTTCTTGATGCATCGATGATCTATACCAAGTTTCACACTGAACAGAGAAATGGTACCTAAGATACACAAGATTAATGATTTCGCATAAATTAAATATGGCCGCCAAAGTTTCGAACCAATCAGGTCCAGATTTAATAGGGTTCTGGGTCACAAGCATACGGATGTGCACTGCAAGTTTGGTGTGCCTAGGGTAAGTCGTTCTGAAGATATCTTGGTAACGAGAAAGGTGTGACGGACAGACAGACAGACGTACATGACGACGACAATACCCTTCGGCCAAATTTTGGCCGAGGGGTAAAAACTTGTCAACTACAGAAACTAATCAACTCCATGCAGCGACAGAAATGTATCAACTCCGGTGAAAGAAACGTATGAACTCCAGTGACAGAAACTTTGCAACTTCAGTCACAGAAACTTAGCAACCTGAGTGAATGAGATTTTACGTCGCTTTCAAAAGAAATTCAGTTATAATGTTCGTATGCCTACATGAGACATAGCATCTAAATACCAACAATAGATAGTGTTGCCTCACTGAAGCTACAAGGCAAAGATGACACTACAGTGGAATGAACTTAATTATCAACTTCACTAGAAGTAACTTATTATCTGTTCTAGTAGCAGAAGTTTATCAAGCTTATTAATTAACATTATAGCAGAATGAGTGAATATCAACTGTACTTGATCCTGCTTTAATTCACTAATAAACTGCAGTAGAAGAGGTGACCATATATCACATACATACCAACCAGAAGAGGATATTGTTACCAGCTAGAACCTCTACTTCCTTGTGACATCAGTTATCATCCAAACCTAGATGGAGTATTTCACAGGCGTTCGCATAAATACTTTCTAATATCGTCATTATTTGTGACACAATCTAATTCTATCTTCCTCCTTCAATTTGTTCTGTGTTATTGCTATTATTTCTGAAGTTCTGTCTATAATTCAAGGCAGGAGTGTCTGAAATGACTAATCCTATTTGAACAGACAGAAAACAAAAGGACCTCGTTAGGAGAGTTCTCTAATTAGCTGACAGGTTGTCTTTGTCATTTCAGATGTGACGCAGACTTGTTTATATATTGTATTTTTTTTAATAAGATTTCTTTAGCATATATTTCTTTAAAAACATTATGTACTTCAGGCATCATAATAAGATCAAAATAAGCAAGGACAAACAATACAAAATGTCACATTATATCCATAATATTATCAAAGTAAAATTAAATCTTGAGTGTTTTTAATAAGGATTGGTGAATATGCTTAATCATGATAATAATAATATGACAATGGATTATAATGATCTACTGCAGCTCAAATCTGAACTTGGGACCATATTGGATTAGACTGGATTACTTGGGCACTGTATCCATTGTGGCAGGATAGGCCCTGGTCACTGCAGATCATTCTGTGCAGCCAGACGGTTCAACCTCATCATTTATCTTCATATATGATTTATCTTCATATATGAGAAAGCTACAGAGGAGAATCTACATCAGATTTTCAGAACTGAGAATATAAGTTTGCACGGAAATGCCCCACAGGAATCTTTCCAACTCACCTACACCTGTCCTCCTGAATATCTTAATCATCTAACTTATCACAACAACTCACCTACACCTGTCCTCCTGAATATCTCAATCATCTAACTTATCACAACAACTCACCTACACCTGTCCTCCTGAATATCTCACATCATCTAACTTATCACAACAACTCACCTACACCTGTCCTCCTGAATATCTCAATCATCTAACTTATCACAACAACTCACCTACACCTGTCCTCCTGAATATCTCAATCATCTAACTTATCACAACAACTCACCTACACCTGTCCTCCTGAATATCTCACATCATGTAACTTATCACAACAACTCACCTACACCTGTCCTCCTGAATATATCAATCATCTAACTTATCACAACAACTCACCTACACCTGTCCTCCTGAATATCTCACATCATGTAACTTATCACAACAACTCACCTACACCTGTCCTCCTGAATATCTCAATCATCTAACTTATCACAACAACTCACCTACACCTGTCCTCCTGAATATCTCACATCATGTAACTTATCACAACAACTCACCTACACCTGTCCTCCTGAATATCTCAATCATCTAACTTATCACAACAACTCACCTACGCCTGTCCTCCTGAATATCTCAATCATCTAACTTATCACAACAACTCACCTACACCTGTCCTCCTGAATATCTCAATCATCTAACTTATCACAACTCACCTACACCTGTCCTCCTGAATATCTCAATCATCTAACTTATCACAACAACTCACCTACACCTGTCCTCCTGAATATCTCACATCATCTAACTTATCACAACAACTCACCTACAACTGTCCTCCTGAATATCTCAATCATCTAACTTATCACAACAACTCACCTACACCTGTCCTCCTGAATATCTCAATCATCTAACTCATCACAACAACTCACCTACACCTGTCCTCCTGAATATCTCAATCATCTAACTTATCACAACAACTCACCTACACCTGTCCTCCTGAATATCTCAATCATCTAACTTATCACAACAATGTATATTCGAAAGAGAAATATGCTGGCCATTACATGGGTTCCAACCCATGACCTCTATATGTTTGCCATGGAGACACCTGCCAACAGTGCCATGATCATTTGAGGCATGTTACATTCGGTACTTTGTCGTCAAGTGAGGTTCATACTCCATGCAAGAATCACAAGACAATGCATACAAAATAGCCAAGTCTGGGAACAACAATGTGTCTAGACTTGTGCCTTTTCAGAGACACAAAGACACAGCAATAGCTTCCTACATGAGGTATCTATCGTCGGTGGCCATAATTTACTCTGCAGTCTCTAGAGAAGGAATTAACAGAATGCATACTGGAGAATGATACTGGGATTGCTGAGTATTTGCGTCACTGAAAAGGCACAAGTCTAGACATATTGTTAACCCCAGACTTGGCTATTGTATGCATTGTCTCGTGAATCTTACATGAAGTATGAACCTTTTCTTCGACACATCCCAGTATCATTCTCCAGTATGCATTCTGTTAATTCCTTCTCTAGAGACTGCAGAGTAAATTATGGCCACCGACGATAGATACCTCATGTAGGAAGCTATTGCTGTGTCTTTGTGTCTCTGAAAAGGCACAAGTCTAGACACATTGTTGTTCCCAGACTTGGCTATTTTGTATAGCAGCCTAGGTACATTGTAACCCCCACAGAACATTACCTGAACATCTACAAAGTTCCCCGTCAGCAAACGAATACTCTCAGTTTTAAAAGTAACCTACCTGACTGAATGTTGATGATGCAATTAAAAATTAACACTACAGCAACTGATTTTCGCCACACACTTTGGAGCCTATCATGTGTCAACTTGGGTAACAAAATCAACAACTTTGGTCTTGGATGATGTGATGTGACATAGCTCTGTATAAATTACTATACCAGTACCCCACTCAGAACAGGTTTAACCTAGACACTCTGAGCTGAGCCGTGATTAAAATCATGCAAGACATAGTTAATGATATTGATAAGATAACGATCAAATATATTAACTTTCCTAGGGGAGTTCTTGTTTTATCAGCATATTGCATGACTGCACACCTCTACATTGTCATGAACTTGCATATCTGAATAAAGACCAGTTATACTACAATGGTTTACCAAAGATGCACCTAAAATCCCCAAATACATGTAAATATACAGTATGTAATTTTTAACTTTCTTCAAATGCCTGATTCCCGAAATAATTGTCAGCAATCCTTACACAAAAGATTTGTCCTCGTTCAGAGGCAGGTGCATTGTACATTTCCTCTCCTGCTTATGCCAACTGCATAGAAAATATTTATAATCAGTGATAACTGCACTATTTTTTACCTGAATTTGCCAAAATTATCAATGTAGCCTAAGCATAATGGTTCTTTCTAGGAATAATAGGATAATTTAATGCATATTCACCATATTTACACCAGTTTTTAACAGCAAAAACCCTGCCCCATAGGCATGGAGAGGAAATGTATGAACACAAGTCTATGCCGAAAGTCACATTGTCAATGCACCTACTGCTGTGTCAGCGCAAATCTGTTGTCTAAGGATTAACAAAAATTATATCGGGATTTGGACATTGCATTTTCCCCTGCTTTAACTGAATAACTTTAGGCCCAATATCAAGAGAGAGAGTCTAGCTATAATGGACAATATGTCATCCTACCTTAATCTGCTCTCATGTTGTGACAGTCATATAAAGGCGGGGTTCATAATCCTATCACCAGCTGAGAGATGAGATCAACGGTCTAAAGTGTTACAGCTACAAGGTGGTCTATATCTTAGAGAAAACTCATAAATATCCCATAAACAATCTACATGTAATGATCACAAACAATTTCAAGAAGAATTTGTATTCAGTAATTACCAATTAGTTACTTATTAATAACCAAGTAAATCTTTGAATATGCAAAGTTGACAGCAAACAGGTCTTGTCCACAAGCCCAACTGCACACAGTACAGGAGATGATCAGTGAAAATCATCGTGGATTAAATACTTGGGCACTCCATCATGATATTATGGGCACTAATCAAGTTCAACATGTGGTGCAACTTGTAACTCCATCTACATAATACTGGCAGGAGATCACATTGCATGATAATAATAATATAATAATAAAACTTTATTTACTGAGGGTAACACAGTCAGTTACAAAAGGAAACTGTTCTTCCCTGGGGCCCTCGATACCTTGATAAAGTTGTAACAGTATTTTCGTCATTTTGGGATTATACCATCTTAGTATAGCACAGATTCTAGTGCAGAAAATTGGTCAAATCCCAAGAGGGATTCGAACCAGTGACCCCAAGAGTAAGGCATTGAATCGCCAGCACTATATGTTGGCGATCTAAACCACTCGGCCAACGGGCCTGGAGTCTGTGCTGTACTAAGATCTATAGTGTAATCCCAAAATAATGTAAATACTGATATACGATCACTTTCTAAATGACAAAAATATCTTCCTTGATAAAGTTGTCTCAGAAAAGATATGAGCTTAATTTGTTTAATACAATGGGAGGGTACTACTGTCCAGCATAGGCCAGGGTACAGTGTGTCACCTTTTCAACCTGTCAAGAGAAGTAAGACAAGAGCTGGTCTTGAGACCAACTTGATTTACTAGGGATTTTATTGGATATGTTAAAGGGGATTTATGTTACAATATGACAGACACAAAACCATGTATGCATGAGAGTGGCAATTGTCTGAAGTGAAAGTGGGCAAATTGTCTAAAGTAAGAGCTTTCAGCTGTATGAACAATAACTTGTTATACCTGAGGAAATATACAGAGACTGATACAGCTGAGCAAATCTACCTGGAGTATGAACAGCTGGCTTATAATATAGGATGTATTTACTCTTTCTGATGTGTACCTTTAAACTGGAGAGTATCATTAAGGTATTAACCAGCTTTTCTTAATGTGACAGAGCTTGACAATAGTATAAATAGAGTCCAAAAGGTTGGACCAAATTAATGTGCCTGCATAGACAATATACAGGTGAAACATGGATGGATTTCTAGAAAAGGTGTACATATTTTTGTCACCAAGGAAAATTAGAATGTCACAGATCAAATACCCACCAAACAGTATACTCAACAAAGTACCAAGACGTTTACCCCCAAGCCAAAAAGTATATATGTGTAACAGTACCTCACTATACTTCAGCAGTTTTCCAGATATTTCCTTGTGAAAAAGTGCCATGTCTAGGTTTGCAGAAGTAGAAAGCTAGAGGAAATATCTTTCCACAGAAAAGGATATCTAGTTTTATATATAGACATTAATCTGCTATTCATGCAGTTCTCAAGTTTTTTTCTTCATATAAAGAAGTCTTTATTAGTCATCCATTGGCGTCAGTATAATAAACAGAGCATACACCTGAAACATATATATATAGAGTCGCACTCTGAGGGGGCGATATTATATGGTATGGCCTGAATATCTTCTGATCTTTTTACCAGTCTCGCCTTATATGGGCTTCCCAATTCCTTGGCTAAGATCCAACCGGACTAAATAATTTACTGGTTCCATGTGCAGAGTAGGGATTATATTGTTATAGGGTTTTGTGTACCCTTCAAACAGCTAGGTTAACACACAAACTTGGCCACATTGAGTAATGAATGCTCATAATACAGATCTGTAATTACAATCAAGTTAATTGTTCAGATGTTTCAAATTTCATCTATAGATTACAGCTTTAACCCTTCCACGGATCATTCCCTGATTAAAAATATAATATTTGGCCAATGAAAGCCAAACCCAGGGGTATATCAGTGAAAGGGTTAAGGTATCAAATATGGAGCTACATGTAGGTATAAGCTAAATTTCGAACAAAATAGCTAGAGACAATACATTCTTCAAATACCAGGAGTGAAGCACCACAGTGACAGTCACTATGTATGAAAACTTAACACTTTTGCTCTTTCTCTGCTATGTTTGCCTATGGGATTAAACTTGACTGTCTAGAGAGGGCTTTAGAAAGTGAGCATATTTCAATTGCTATCAATATAACCGACAGCAGAGTTTTTGTCAAATGTGAACCAGAGATTTAACTTGATCAGTTTCCTGCCTGACATCAGCATGCAAACTATCTTCAATCATGTCTATACACAAATTAGACGATCTTATCAATAATAAAATTTGTGTTCCATTTCCATATTTGGGTACTAGAGTAGTCTGGAGATTAAATCTACCTGAATACATCAACAGGTATGACTAGTGAACCTGTTATACAGAGGTGGGAAATAACTACTGGCAACAGTGGAATTATTCTATCACCTTAGTAAAATGAACCTACCCTTCCTGAACTGATGATACCATGCAGTAACAGAGACATCCACATTGTAAGATGTGAACCCTAAGTCAGTATGTGTATGGAGGATTGAAATTACTGTAATTATATAAGAACAGATTCTAACCAAATGTGTGAGAGAATGTACATGTACCACCTAGATATGTACATGTATGATATAGAGACGAGGTGACCACATATTGAAGTCCTCAATCTCCAATATATAAGGATTGAAATTACCTGTACTTACCTGTGTAGCTCCTAATCAGTTATACATGTAATGATCTGATGTATCACAAAGAAGTAACTATTTATGTATATGATACAGAAAGGATGAAGACCACATAGTTAAGTGGTCAACCTTCAATATATGGATGCTTCCTATATATTACCTTAAGAAGAGGTTAATTACGACCCTAACAGTCTCCAGGTATGGCCAGTTACTCACCTGAAATCACTATATGTACTGTTAGGTGTATAGAGGATAGTATATCCTTATTCTGGTCAGTAACAGGAAATAACTGTCCTCCATACAAAACTAACTTAGACCAGGTTATACTAGTACTAGACTAGAGGTAGACAGGAACTTTACATACCATTCTAAACTACACTCAGTCACACTAAACACAGGGTCACCTATAGTCATGGACCTGTGAATTATGTGCCCTGGGGTAATCTGTATGCAGGAGCATGAACTGGCCACCAGGGGTTTAGGATATTATTGTGGGTACTAACAGGACTAAAGTTGCGTGTTAATCCTGAACTAGACTGGCCCCTTACAGGAGAGGTATTTACACCTGAGCTCAGTCAGGAATACAATACCTTTTCTGAGTCATTACCTCTGTCACAAACTTTCCCAAGTAATTACGGTATTGTATTACCTATTTTACTATGCAACACTGGAGAAAAGGGAATAAATCACTGTTAGCATGGAATGGCTTAACTTTGTCAATCTATCCACCTTCCATTATCCTAGCCATCATACCATCAAACAGAAGGATACATTGGAGCTCTAGTATATTGAGTAGTGACTGGTATGGTACCAATTCTGAATACAACCACCAATATCTCAATGTTCTTAGTGATCCACAATAAGTCTGCTTTAGTAGTGAGTATTGCTACCATATTCTACCTGCCAGTCGCATACTTAACCTCAATGTGGTCATCCCCACATATTTCATGTATATATTTGACCGCTCATCTTTGTTCACTTGTTTTGTTATATTTGCCATACTTTTGTATACCAAGAGTCGTGCAATAAACTTGATTAATATCTACTGCTCACAACTGCCAATAAAATCCAACAGGTAATAAAGTATACTTAACCTAACCTATATGTTAGTTACTTAGCTGGAGCTCAAACCAAAGACCATAAAACGTACATTTTAATATACAGATATACCAGAATATCAAATTTTTAACAAAATTGAGGGAAATCAGAAAATCTTACTGTCAAACGACATCTTGTCATATATCCATAAATCGGCTCCTCCTAAGAAATGAGTGGTATCCCTTTGTGTGAGTGTCCCGGAGTCCAACCTAACAGTAGTGGTACTGGCACGTTGTCCTTCTACCTTGACATAGTACTACTATCTGAGCAATAAAAACTACCTGTCTGCCAGGGATCTGCTGCATACAGTATAAATAACAGTGCCTATATCTGGTGACCCCTCCCCCTTTCTTCTCCACACACCATGACTAGAGCCATAATAAATGGGAGCTCTGTCAATACTCCTATTGACACAGCCACAGTCTGACACTGTGTGTTCTCTCTCAATGGAAATATCTTCACCCCTGCCACCCAGTCTAATATTGAAGTTTCTTTTCCCACATAGCACACAGGGATATCATGAATTCAAAACATGATCAAAATCTGAAATAAAATGTTCTCTTGTGCAACTTGAGTATTCAGAAGGTTCAATATTTTCAAATGACTGTAGTTGCACAAAAGGAGTTCACAGACATGAACAACATGTTAACAAAGTTTCAAAATCATTGAAGCCCTAACTTCCTTGTAGCACCATTATTAGATTGATAAATGAATTCTTTCTGATGTTTCATTTATTTCTTTTGCAATACAAAAATGTGATAGTTTTAAATGTAAAATAGCGAAATTTAAGGTTTTGTGAATCCACCAATATGTGATAATATATGGGAGATATTTTGTGTAACGTGTTCTACAAATTTCCGCTCAATTCAATTTGAATATAAATGTGTGAGGAATTGTGGGATTAGAAAAAAAGACAAGCACTCAAACTTCCAGGTTATAGTACTGATATAGGTATCACTAAGCACATTTAACATAAATCTTTAAGTACAGGTTAACTGCCTCCAGTCATAATGAATAATGGTGATATATAAGTACCACTAGATCAGTCATAAGGAAGACGGCCACTTTCACTTCTCTATACCAATGATAATCTATACCAATAATAATCTATACCAAAATGTTAATCTATACCAATGATAATCTATACCAATGATAATCTATACCAAAATGTTAATCTATACCAATGATAATCTATACCAAAATGAAAATCTATACCAATGATAATCTATACCAAAATGATAATCTATACCAATGATAATCTATACCAATGATAATCCATATCAAAATGTTAATCTATACCAATGATAATCTATACCAAAATGTTAATCTATACCAATGATAATCTATACCAATGATAATCTATACCACAATGATAATCTATACCAATGATAATCTATACCAAAATGTTAATCTATACCAATGATAATCTATACCAAAATGAAAATCTATACCAATGATAATCTATACCAATGATAATCTATACCAAAATGTTAATCTATACCAATGATAATCTATACCAAAATGTTAATCTATACCAATGATAATCTATACCAATGATAACCTATACCAATGATAATCTATACCAATGTTAATCTATACCAATGTTAATCTATACCAATGATAATCCATACCAAAATGTTGCTCTGATAAAATAAACCTGTTGTTTTCTTTGTGTCAGTTTATGAATGCCACGCCAAGAACTCACCTAGATGCAGATTCACAGGTTTCCATCCACCTTGATGATCAAACTTTGTAGTGTATCCTATATGATAGCAGTTCAAAAATTTCTGCATTTTTCACCAGGCAGATTGGACACATACACTCAACTTCGGGAAGCTGCCTTTGTTTGTGTCAAAGTCACAAACAAAACTGAGGGAAAACTTACTTGTTAACGAGCTCCATATAACGAACCGTTATATCCAGGTGTGACGTACCAGCCCAATTATCATACCTTCACAGAGCTGTAAGAAACAACTCCCCACAAGAACAGGTGTATTTAAACATAAAAATGGACCATTAATATTTTTTTTCGATTTACCTTGTCCTCCCATTATATGGTGAAAAACACTGGTACAGACTGACAGGGTTCTAAGACAGACTTCAGATGACACAGGTAATTACACCGGCATGTCTTTAATTAACACAACATGGATATTCACACATGATTCTGATGATGAATGATCAATCCATCTCATTAAGCTTATTCCTTTTTACAATAACAGGTAAATAATCAGTATAAGACTTTTTAATTTCACTCTACACATCATGATCAAGGTCTCCAGGCTTTGTATTTTATACCTATGTGTACAAGTACATTTGTGTATCTTTATAGACAAACAATCAAACAATGACGCAACCCAAAAACAAATGTAATGGAAATACAGGTGGTATGAGTTCCCATCATTTCCAGAAAAACTTTACTCATTGATTTTCCTGCATGAAGTAAATAAACTATATTTTCACAATTTTCTCCATTATCACAAAACCACTCAAACCATGCATGTTCAGTTTTGAAATCATGATTCACCATCACCACAAATAGCATTCAGTCATCCAAGTAACATTCACCCATCCAAATAACATTGTCATCCAAATAACATTGCCATCCAAATAACATTCACCCATCCAAATAACATTGTCATCCAAATAACATTGTCATCCAAATAACATTGCCATCCAAATAACATTCGCCCATCCAAATAACATTGTCATCCAAATAACATTGTCATCCAAATAACATTCACCCATCCAAATAACATTCAGCCATCCAAATAACATTGTCATCCAAATAACATTGTCATCCAAATAACATTGTCATCCAAATAACATTCACCCATCCAAATAACATTCAGCCATCCAAATAACATTGCCATCCAAATAACATTCACCCATCCAAATAACATTGTCATCCAAATAACATTGTCATCCAAATAACATTGCCATCCAAATAACATTCATCCATCCAAATAACAGTGTCATCCAAATAACATTCAGCCATCCAAATAACATTCAGCCATGGAAATAATATTCCCTGTCAGTCTACACCAATATTCCAAATAATATTCAACCATCCAAATAACATTCAGCCATCCAAATAACATTCAGCCATCCAAATAAAATCCAATAACTCTTTGATCACCCCTTTCCATCACCACAATAACCAAGACAGCATTTACAAGATTGGGTGATCTCTCTTTGGTTAAGGTACTCATGACTTCGACAGTAAACCTTTATACCGTATATATCAACCAGTCTTCCCCAGGATGTTAACCGGGGGCGGGGGTATTTTTTTTATGCACCTGCTCTTTGAATTCCAGCATCCAAAATTTAGCAGACAACACGAAAGTGTCCTTTTGTCAGAATAACCACTAACCGCCCCTCCCCCCCCCCCCCCCCCCTCTCCCCATTTCAATTGATGGATCCATTGCCGCTTACACTATGTCCTGACCTCCCTTCTCCACACCACACACCAACAATACCATATTCCCACCTGGATTTCAGTACACCAGGTACACATATATACTGGACTGGTGGAGCTAGGGTTGAACACCTGGCAAGGTGAATATTGTCATACCGGGATGAGCCTTGGCCAGGTGTGCTGACTGAGGGGGTAATCAAGCAGAGAAATGACAAATACCTGTACATGAATATTGCTCACATGCTAACAGGATCATAAACACCGGCTTATGGGGAGGTAAGGTGAAATGTGTGGATACATTCTGATGTAGTGATATGTGATTCAAAGATAATAATGGCATCCACTTATATTTGGAATCATCCCCATCAAGGCCAATCCTTTATCTGTTTTGTAATGTGCACAACTGGTTTTATTCCTACGAAGTAGGCTACACATCGCAAATTGTCCGGTAATGAGTCAGTGAGTCCATACGAATCCTTTCGTCGGCAAAATAAGGAGAACCATTGACATTAGAACCTTTATTTTTGGCATGAACGTGCATTAGGGCATTGTTACCAGCAAGTTCTGATCTGAAATAATTCTGATTAAAATTAGATTTATAATTAACACTTCAGTATATTGTTATAGATATATGTAAACTGTAGCCTTTAACGTGTATCCTATTTCACATCCAAACATTTCATCATTGACCACATCAGGCTTCAAATTCAGGTCAAATTACCCACTGATGGTGAAGTATCCTACATCAACCAATTAGCCTCGTGCAATAACCCAGCAGAAGAAAGAAAGATGTGGTATCATCCTTCAGATTAGTCTGTGTGAGCAACAATGATAACAAGTTTACTGAGGGTGAAACAAAGCCATGACGGCTGTTTAAAGGGTCTTAATTTATTTTCTTTGGGTAGAATTTAACTAGATAAAGTAACTTTGATCATCATGCCAAGAAAACTGTGGTCCGTTTTGCTCCAGCGTTTTATCGCGTTTGATGAGTATCAGTTACCACCACCGAGTCCTGTCCGGCTAAAAATACATTCCACTGTATGCCACATGGCCCTATTACTGAGGTTAATCTTAACGTGCATCTGGGACAATTCCACAATTGCCCGACAGCATAGGCCTACTGCATATACCCTCAAACAATCAGCGCTGTTTGCATAACTTAAATTGTTAAACCATATCATTGAAATAATATAGCAGAAAACATTGATGTGAGTTATGATATGTACACTATGACCAAAGACATGTTCATAATGTGCTAATCGGATAGTTAGGACAATCATTACTTTGCATCAGAGAGTGTGTGACTTGGATTCAAGGGTTAAGACTTTGGAGGGAAATACAATTTTGACAGCAGAAATATGACCCCGCCATTTGCTGATTAGAGCGATAAAACAGCGCAGGCTAAATGGACCCTTTTCAATGCAGTATTTCTTGGCATGGATGTGAAAATATGAGGACATACTTTGGATTTTTTTTGTACCTCTTGAATATTGACTATATATCACACTTGGATATAATTTGAACAAAAAATTACATGTGTAAACAAAATATGTCTAAATTTCTCTTGTCATTTCAAATCTTGATCCATTTTGATTCCTTGATTAGGGGATACAGAATCACTGCCACGGAGTGTGTTGGTATGTCACAGCAATTCCGATTCACACAACGAAGCTGAGGTGGTTTTAACGTTTATCAATGAAGAAAATCACCGATCAACCGCCATAGAATATAATGTGAAACAAGAAAACCGGAATAGTACATTCATCAGATTGCCGATGCCCAAAATGTGTTGTCTCATATATCTAGATAACAACGTGATGTAGAGACGCTATTTATTCGTCTTTGTACCGGTTATGCTCAGGAGAATGACATAGAATCATTATCTTGTGCATAGAAGGTGTTGGTCTTGAGTTGAATTACCGTAAACTACATAAATGCTACCTTTCTACCATAGTACTATATATAAAAATTTGTTGTATTGTTGGGAAAATAATGTGATTCAAAAAGTTGTTTTGATCCTGGACAAGGGCACTGAAAACCATTAAAGAGATGTAAATGTATTTTCACACGTAAAGCTTGAAATCTACTGAACCTACATTATTCAATCTGTTTCCTTTAATTAAAAAATTGTAAAATTAAATCGGCGATCGTTATTTATTTTGGAATGAAGGCGCATTAGGAGACTGTTACCAACAAGTTCTGAGCCGACCTACTTTTGATGAAAATTTCTGGTGATTTTTGATGAAAATCACTGGCGATTCTGACTTGGGCGGTGCCCATCTTAATATAGGCAGGATTTCAACTGGGGGTGGGGATTTCCAAGAGTTCAGTTCGCGTTCGAGTCCTAATGCCTACTGTACTTCGTAGGTCCTGTGACGTTAGTCACACTGCTCATGTAATATAAGAATCACCATTTGTTATGGACTTTAGCCCCCCACAAAGCAATTTGCATTTGCATCTTTCTCTCGAACATTATTCCATATATGCAACCGAATTGTCATTTTTATACAACAATAAAATAGCGTGAGAGACAAGTTGGTCACCAAAGATCAGACCTGTATTGCACAATTAGCATGTGCGAGCACTTCTTCCTTTGGGGGTGACAGAAATTCATCAGAGTGTGAACAGTAGAGAGGCAGGATAAATATACATTAAATATTAACTGCCTGTTAGTTCTCTGTCATCTTATACAAAAACTTTCACACATATAAATGTAAAATGTTCGAGAACAAGGAAGGAATTCATAAATTAACACCGCAACCATATGGCAACAAATTACTTCTCATGTACATGTAGCAGCCTGACAGGGGAAGTAAAGCATTTCATTTTGAGATATTCATCCGAAATAATGCAATGTTCTCGTGTTCGGTTAGACAGATATTGAGTATTTGCTGAGATAAGCATATGTGGAGGTGGGTATGGTGGGTGTTTCAAGTTTGAATATTTACAACTTTCTCAATATGTCTACATGTATTTACAACTATATACCAACTCGGAGAGAAAATCTTTGTAATGAATATTACACCCCTGAAGATGCTTGTATTAAAACTGGTTAAACATTATCATGATCTCCTTCACTCTCTGGAAAGTAAAGTTGAAATGAATTGCAATGTCACCACCTGATAGCACCACCTATAGGTGGATGTGGCTGAAATACACTCTCATGTTGCAGGAGAGAGGCAACCTGTGGAATGAACCTGTAGAGAAACTGGGAATTCATGACAGAGGTAACCTGTGGAATGAGCCTGTAGAGAAACTGAGAATTATGATTTGGCGGAAGAATTTTCTTGAATTATTTCTTCATTTAAACAGAAGCTGCTGATTATGGCACAAAAACTGCCTCCTTTTAGAAATGGTTCAGTTGCGCATTATTGAGAGAACAAGAAGAGGTTGTATGTTCACTGACCGGTAACTTCATCTAATCAGCTGCTGGGTGGTATAATTTCACTTTGCCCCATCTATTAACCCAGGAGAGTATTTTGAACTGGTGATAACGGACACAATTTTATACATATGTATTATACATTTACTTTCCCAGTATTCAAGCATAATGACATGCATTTTCTTTGAATAGCGGGAAAATATAATACATATACAGAAAAGCATGCCAGTTATCACCAGTTCAAAATAATCTCCTGTGTTAAAACATAAGGAAAGTGAAATTATACAACCTAGTAGCTGATAAGCTGAAGTCACGGGTCAGTGAACAGACAGGTTTTTATTTGTACTCTCAGTAATATCACGGGTCAATGCATGATCCGCGGTAAAATGCAACTAAGCCATAGGCTAAATATATACGTGTCAAAAATATGGTGCAAATCAGACACATGTAAGCATGATAAGTTGAAAATAAAATATGTATTTTCGTGTCAATAATGTAAATTGTTAAATAATAATGTGGCAAATGGCACTCTGTTAGGCTGGGAAAATTAGAATATATATACCCCACTTAAAAATCCGAACAGCATCACGAGTATAGACCTACTTGGAATATTTAGACGAAGAGGCGGAGAATGGGTAACTAAACACATTTTCCCTTGCGACGTCAATGCGTGACGCGTAACTGAATCTTACATGTTCCCGTTGCCGTTCAACGTGTAACTAAACCTCTCTATAGACTGGACGCCAATGGTTCAATGTCACAGATATATAGACTGGACACAAATGATTCAATGCCACAGCTATAGAGGGACACCAATGATTCAATGTCACAGATATATAGACTGGACACCAATGGTTCAATGTCACAGATATATAAACTGGACACCAATGGTTCAATGTCACAGATATAGACTGGACACCAATGGTTCAATGTCACAGATATATACTGGACACCAATGGTTCAATATCACAGACATAGACTGCACACCAATGGTTCAATGTCACAGACATATAGACTGAACACCAATGGTTCAATGTCACAGACATATAGACTGGACACCAATGGTTCAATATCACAGATATAAACTGGACACCAATGGTTCAATGTCGCAGATATATAGACTGGACACCAATGGTTCAATGTCACAGATATAAACTGAACACCAATGGTTCAATGTCACAGATATAGACTGGACACCAATGGTTCAATGTCGCAGATATATAGACTGGACACCAATGGCTCAATGTCACAGATATAAACTGAACATCAATGGTTCAATGTCACAGATATAGACTGGACACCAATGGTTCAATGTCGCAGATATATAGACTGGACACCAATGGTTCAATGTCACAGATATAGACTGGACACCAATGGTTCAATGTCACAGACATATAGACTGGACACCAATGGTTCAATATCACAGATATATAGACAGGACACCAATGGTTCAACGTCACAGATATAAACTGGACACCAATGGTTCAATGTCACAGATATATAGACTGGACACCAATGGCTCAATGTCGCAGATATACAGACTGGACCCCAATGGTTCAATGTCACGGATATAGACTGGACACCAATGGTTCAATTTCACAGATATAGACTGGACACCAATGGTTCAATGTCGCAGATATATGGACTGGACACCAATGGTTCAATGTCACAGATATAAACTGAATACCAATGGTTCAATGTCACAGATATAGACTGGACACCACTGGTTCAATGTCGCAGATATATAGACTGGACACCAATGGTTCAATGTCACAGATATAGACTGGACACCAATGGTTCAATGTCACAGACATATAGACTGAAGACCAATGATTCAATGCCACAGATATAGATGGACACCAATGGTTCAATGTCACAGATATATAGACTGGACACCAATGGTTCAATGTCACAGACATATAGACTGGACACCAATGGTTCAATGTCACAGATATATAGACTGAACACCAATGGTTCAATGTCACAGACATACAGGCTGGACACCAATGGTTCAATGTCACAGAAAAATAGACTGAACACCAATGGTTCAATGTCACAGACATATAGACTGAACACCAATGGTTCAATGTCACAGATATGTAGACTGAACACCAATGGTTCAATGTCACAGATATCTAGACTGGACACCAATGGTTCAATGTCACAGATATCTAGACTGGACACCAATGGTTCAATGTCGCAGATATATAGACTGGACACCAATGGTTCAATGTCACAGATATAGACTGGACACCAATGGTTCAATGTCGCAGATATATAGACTGGACACCAATGGTTCAATGTCACAGATATAGATGGCCACCAATGGTTCAATGTCACAGATATATAGACTGAACACCAATGGTTCAATGTCACAGACATATAGACTGGACACCAATGGTTCAATGTCACAGACATATAGACTGAACACCAATGGTTCAATGTCACAGACATATAGACTGAACACCAATGGTTCAATGTCACAGATATGTAGACTGAACACCAATGGTTCAATGTCACAGATATGTAGACTGAACACCAATGGTTCAATGTCACAGATATATAGACTGAACACCAATGGTTCAATGTCACAGCCATATAGACTGGACACCAATGGTTCAATGTCACAGACATATAGACTGAACACCAATGGTTCAATGTCACAGACATATAGACTGAACACCAATGGTTCAATGCCACAGATATAGATGGACACCAATGGTTCAATGCCACAGACATATAGACTGGACACAAATGGTTCAATATCACAGATATAGACTGGACACCAATGGTTCAATGTCACAGACATATAGACTGAACACCAATGGTTCAATGTCACAGACATATAGACTGAACACCAATGGTTCAATGCCACAAATATAGATGGACACCAATGGTTCAATGTCACAGATATATAGACTGGACACCAATGGTTCAATGTCACAGACATATAGACTGAACACCAATGGTTCAATGCCACAGATATAGATGGACACCAATGGTTCAATGCCACAGATATAGATGGACACCAATGGTTCAATGTCACAGACGTATAGACTGGACACCAATGGTTCAATGTCACAGACATATAGACTGAACACCAATGGTTCAATGTCACAGATATAGACTGGACACCAATGGTTCAATGCCACAGACATATAGACTGAACACCAATGGTTCAATGCCACAGATATAGATGGACACCAATGGCTCAATGTCACAGATATATAGACTGGACACCAATGGTTCAATGTCAGACATATAGACTGAACACCAATGGTCCAATGCCACAGATATAGATGGACACCAATGGTTCAATGTCACAGATACATAGACTGGACACCAATGGTTCAATGTCACAGATATATAGACTGGACACCAATGGCTCAATGTCACAGCCATGTAGACTGGACACCAATGGTTCAATGTCACAGATATATAGACTGGACACCAATGGTTCAATGTCACAGATATATAGACTGGACACCAATGGATCAATGTCACAGACATATAGACTGGACACCAATGGTTCAATGTCACAGATATCTAGACTGGACACCAATGGTTCAATGTCGCAGATATATAGACTGGACACCAATGGTTCAATGTCACAGATATAGATGGACACCAATGGTTGAATGTCACAGATATATAGACTGAACACCAATGGTTCAATGTCACAGACATATAGACTGGACACCAATGGTTCAATGTCACAGACATATAGACTGAACACCAATGGTTCAATGTCACAGACATATAGACTGAACACCAATGGTTCAATGCCACAGATATAGATGGACACCAACTGGACACCAATGGTTCAATGTCACAGATATATAGACTGGACACCAATGGTTGAATGTCGCAGATATATAGACTGGACACCAATGGTTCAATGTCACGGATATAGACTGGACATCAATGGTTCAATGTCACAGACATATAGACTGGACACCAATGGCTCAATGTCACAGATACATAAACTGGACACCAATGGTTCAATGTCACAGATATATACTGGACACCAATGGTTCGATATCACAGATATAGACTGGACACCAATGGTTCAATGTCACAGACATAGACTGAACACCAATGGTTCAATGTCACAGATATAGACTGGACACCAATGGTTCAATGTCACAGACATATAGACTGGACACCAATGGCTCAATGTCACAGATACATAAACTGGACACCAATGGTTCAACGTCACAGATATAGATTGGACACCAATGATTCAATGTCACAGATATATAGACTGGACACCAATGGTTCAATTACAACACATATAAGGCAAGTGGGAAGAGGTGCCGACATACTGACAGAGCCACATGACTTCACAGTATAGTCTTCCGGTTAACCTATTCTAAAGCACATACCAAGAATCTAACGATTAGTGATATGTGTTGTATCTCAGGTACGCTTTTATTGTACCTGTTCATGTGGCAACTTGGATGATATAACCACACGGCCCCTAGCACCGGCATAAGCGGTATTAGATACAAATCTAGAGAGCTGTGATGGAAATGCTCTGACAACTCGTATATTGGTAATTGGTGAGCTGTTTCACTGTGACAACTCGTACACTGAGGATTGGTGAGCTGTATTGTGGTCAGATGAAAATGACGGCATTTAACACAAAAGACTAGTCTGTAAGGCCTGATGCCGACCCAGCATCAACTTCCCACAAATGCCAACATATATCAAAGACCAAAAGGTCTGTACAGGGGGGCGGGCCTCGGGGACGAAACTTCCACCAGCAGAATCTCGCCATATACAGGTAAAAATTATATCACAGATATGTAGACTGGACACCAATGGTTCAATGTCACAGATATAGACTGGACACCAATGGTTCAATGTCACAGATATATAGACTGGACACCAATGGGTCAATGTCACAGATATAGACTGGACACCAATGGTTCAATGTCATAGATATAGACTGGACACCAATGGTTCAATGTCACAGATATAGACTGGACACCAATGGTTCAATGTCAGATATATAGACTGGACACCAATGGTTGAATGTCACAGATATAGACTGGACACCAATGGTTGAATGTCACAGATATAGACTGGACACCAATGGTTCAATGTCACAGATATAGACTGGACACCAATGGTTCAATGTCACAGATATATAGACTGGACACCAATGGTTCAAGGTCACAGATATATAGACTGGACACCAATGGTTCAATGTCACAGATATAGACTGGACACCAATGGTTCAATGTCACAGATATTTAGACTGGACACCAATGGTTCAATGTCACAGATATATAGATTGGACACCAATGGTTGAATGTCACAGATATAGACTGGACACCAATGGCAGAGCCATGTCCAGAGCCATTTTGATACCTGTCAAGGTGTATGGGCGCCCAAACTTTATAGCCAATCTTAATGCTTTTTATATAGAAATGCGCCCAAATACTTACAAATGCGCCCAAAAAAGGCAAGAAAGGGTGTCCCCAAATAAACTCTGAATATGGCCGTGAATGGTTCAATGTCCCCGATATAGACTGGACACCAATGGTTGAATGTCACAGATATAGACTGGAGACCAATGGTTCAATGTCACTGATATAGACTGGACACCAATGGCTCAATGTCACAGATATAGACTGGACACCAATGGTTCAATGATTTCCTCTTCTTTTTTTTTAGGCCAGTGACCTTTGACCCATGACATTGACCTCCATTTGGTATGTAACAAATCGTCTCCACCTAGGGTATCCACTCAACAATAATTTGAACTGTAGATAGATATGCAGCTTCGCAAAAAGATCGAGCCCTTCAGGGTGGCACATCATTGGCAATGCACATCATTTAAAATAACAATACATTTATTAAGAAATATTATTTCTATATTAGTGATGTTGAGGTTGGATTGAAGGAGGAACTATATTATATAACTTCCAATAAAGATTACATTTTTTCCGAAAGTAAGCTTACACATCCCATTGCATAGATCTGATAAATACATGTACATGTATAGTTAGGAACAATAGGTGTGCAATTTGGAGCATGTTCTTGGTGTAACTTTGTGTGATGATATGTGAACAAACAAAGCTAATAACAATGCAATAGTTGAGTAAATCTATCATTTCCAGTATGCAATAGGACACCAGCACTGTGGTAAATCCTCACATTTGTATGCAAATAAAAGAATGAACAATGGCAACTGTGTTCAATCATACTGTAATGCTCCATAATAATGTGCACTGGTAAAGACTGAGACATCACAAACTGATTCAAACTCCGTTTTAATTAATATAGTAAGTTAAACAGGCCTTGTGATTTGTACGGGCCCTGGTGAGTGATTAAAGCACACCTAAAATCGTGCGAGGTGTGTGGTTAGCACACCTAAAATGCACACCTAAATTTTTTTAAGGCGTGTGATACGGTGTTTGAAACGTTAAGGTGTGAATTGAAATAAGTGTGTGTTGGCCGAGAATCCAGCCATTCATGGATTCTCGCAGCAATGTTTCAGGAGAATCCAGGGGGAACCAATATTTACTGGTTTACTCCACAGCTATGAAAGATATTGAGGTGATAAAAAAAATCAAGAAACACTGTTTTAAGTTTGTTGTGTTTTTTTTTTGTACTTAAAATTAACACAATCAGTTAATGAGCTTGAGCCAAAGGCTGAAAACAAGATTGGCAAAATAGAAACAAAACTCTGGAAAACCACAAATTGTAACTAAAACAAACTGACTAGGACTGGCACATGGCAATTTTTACATTGTCATCATCATCACTTCAATCATTCAATCCATTCACTTGCCTTCAGTAACAGAAATCTGGAATGTCTGAATCAGTTTCAATTTTCAAACACTCGCGATGTCCATCGCTGTTTACGTGTCTAACCAAGTTTGGCTTCAGCAGATAGGCCCTATCTAGTTTCGTTTTTGACGTCGGCTACTATTTTGCCTCTATATCCAGTGTTTAGTTGATCGCAGTGTTTCTGACACACTTTGCAAAAGGCTTGTACCACCTTATCGCCCGCATCGTTAAAATGGAATGCAAAGTTATCCCTCAGGCTTCTTTCCCACTGACACAGGGCCGTTTTTCTAATTTGTTTCCACGTTTTTAGGCCCTGTGTCCGTAGCCATTTCATTATTTCGTTTTCAATTGCCAAGCCGAAGTTGGCCCGTGACACTTGTTTCAATGACAGCGATTGGCGGGCTGCCGTGAACGAGCCAATGAAAATGCTCGACAGATCAGCGAACATACTAGGACTGCCACATGGCAATATATAGATGATATAGAGCCCAGTTTTCGACAGCATGTGTCCAAGTTGACGATGGGCGAACGGGCCTCAATCGTAAGTTTTCAACTGGTGACATTTAATTTTATGTTCAATTCTACGCGAATCCGTTTCGATTCGCCCGAATGCCCTGTCAGGCGAATCTTCACGCAAATGGATCGGCAGATTCGCGTCAAAATTTGACATAGAAAAATTTTGAAGGGGGTCATAAAGTTTAAGGCGCGCGTTCAAAACGCACCTCAGTGCCTCTTCAGGGGCGTTATGGTGCGCGTGCGCGATCGCGCACCTCAAATCACAAGGCCTAGTTAAATGTGTGGACACATATGGTTGTGCAAAAGCTTTAGGGTCAACTAGAATTTGATAGCAAAATTTAATGAAATGGCGTCCTTCATTTAAGGCGACACGAAATTTAAAACTAACAGGGGTTCGGTACTGCGGGCGGGAGAATCCCCCGCCGGTTATTTTGATATTGTACTTTTGAAATAAAATAATGTCACCAAACTATTAGTAAATACTATAAAGGAATATACTGTAGGTGATTTGGTATGTATGCCTGTATATACAATGTACACTGCATCTCATGCCTAATAACAGGTTAGTATCACATATAAGAGATATAAAATTAGAAATTGAACTATGCGGGTATGGAGTTGGGCAATGCATTGAATACGTGTAGCATGATGTAAGCTTCAGGAAAATATGAGGATATGGCATCGGGCGAAGCTTAGTTTAGGTGATGGATGGTGGGGCACAGTGCCCCAAGGGTGGGGACATGCTTCCATGGGTAGCGCATGGGTTGAATAGTGTAGGATCATGTATATTGTAAGCTGTGGGAAAATATGATGGTATGGGGTCGGGCAATGCTTAGTTTAGAAGATGTAGGGTGGGGCTCAGTGTCCCAGGGGTGGGGACATGCTCCCGGGGTTAGTGGATGGGTTGAATAAGTGTACAGGATGATTTGAGCTCCCAAACTATATGAGGGTATGGGGTCGGGCAAAGCTTACTTTAGGAGATATGGGGTGGGGCTCGGTGCCCCAGGGATGGGGACCTGCTCCCCGAGGGTAGTGAATGGATTCAATAAGTGTAGACAGATGTAAGCATTTGGAATAGATGAGAGTTCGGGGGGTAGTTTACATGTAGGAGACATAGGTGAGGCCAAGAAGCTGTAGACAGGAATTTTCTAAGTCCGAAACTTTAACATCTATTTGGTCCTGGGGTCCCAGGGGTGGGAGACATGCTCCCCGAGGGTGATGGATGGGTTCAATATGTGTAGCCCGATGTAAGCATTTGGAATTCGGGAAGTCAGGCTGGCCTTAGTTTAGGAGACATAGGTGAGGCCGAGAAGCTGTGGACAGGAATTTAACTTTAACATTTACTTGGTCCTGCAGATAGACAGACAGACAGACATCATCGTGGCACCTATATCGAGCTTTCCGCAGCTAAAGCTACAGGCTCGATAAAAACTGTCCCAAAAATAGACAGGACACAAGGGGATGGGCAGACAGACGGAAACCGCCATCACATAATACATCCGCATTTTGGGTGGATGTATAACATGAATTGCAGGCAAGCACCTAAAAGGTGCGTGGACCCCTCAGCCTGTTTTTTTTTTAGTCAAGTAGGATCAGGGCTGCATTCCGAAAAACGTATGGGCACCCAAAACTCAAATGAAACAAAAAATGAAAGTGATAGATATAATAGACTTCGTTTTCACGTGAGTGGTGTGCTGGGATTACAGCATGCAAGAAAGTGTAGCTTTATCAGTGGCAATTTATGCATTGCACAAGTGTGATAAGTTTAATGGCTTAGAAACACACTGATTGACACTCTCCTAATCACTCGTTTTAAATAATTTCCAAGGTACAGTAACATGTTTGGTGAAAAATTGAAGCATTATGTTGTACCAGTTAAATGTGTGGACACAAATATGGTTCATGCAAAAGTTTTAGGATAAATCATATGATGTAAAATAGAATGATTTAACAGCAAAATTGAAGAAAAATGTTGCCCTTCATTTAAGGTGACGCGAAATTCAAACTACACTTCTGAAATAAATATGTTTTGTGCAAAAGCTTTAAGATAAATCATGTGGAGTGGAATGATTTAATAGCAAAATTGAAGAAAAATGTTGTCCTTCATTTAAGGCGACGCGAAATTCACACTAACAGGGGTTCGATACCGCAGGGATTCCCCTGCCAGTTATTTCATATTATACTTCTGAAATAAAATATGGTTTGTGCAAAAGCTTTCTGATAAATCGATGCAGCAAAATTGAAGAAAAATGTTGTCCTTCATTTAAGGCGACATGAAATTCAAACCTAACAGGGGTTCGATACTGCGGGAAACCCCTCGCCGGTTATTTTCTCTTGTACTTGGGAAATAAAATAATGTCACCAACCTGTTAGTTATTACTATAAAAGGAAAAAAAATTAGGTGATTCAGCATGTGTGTGAAAAAGCAATGTACACTGCAGGCTGAGAAGCTGTGAATAGGAAAAAGTCCAAAACTTTAACATTTAGTGCCCCAGGGGTGGAGAAATCCCCCAAGGGTAGTGCATAGGTTGAACAAGTGTAGCATCATGTAAGCTCTCAGAATATATGGGAATTGGGGAGTTCCATCCAATGGTAATCTTGAATGGCCCAGGCTTTCTTGTATCAGGGAACCTTCAAAAGTCAAATGAAACATGTATGCAACCAAGGGTTCCCAATGGGCATAGATAACAGTGCAAAAAGCCAAGCCATCAATAAACAAAATAAAAGAAATAATTAAAATTCATGAAATCATCATAGCCATCTGAAAATCTAATCACTTCATCAATCAACATTCAGGAAGCTCTCACCAAAGTTTGGTCAGGCCTGACTTGATAGATCTGCAGATATTCAGCGGACAAGAACATGTTGATGGGCATAGATAACATTGCAAAAGCTGAGCCATCAATAAATAATAAAAAAAATAATTAAAAATCACGAAATCATCATAGCCATCTGAAAATCTAATCATTTCTTCAGTCAACATTCAGGAAGCTCTCACCAAAGTTTGGTCAGGCCCGCCTTCATAGATCTGCAGATATTCAGCGGACAAGAAAATGTTGACGGACAGACGGACGGACGGACGTCCGGACGGACGTACGTACATGGCAACGACAAGACCCTACAGCCCTATGGGCTGAGGGGTAAAAATGTGTTAAAATTAAACAACATACAGCATATATAATATGTATCATTAGCGCAATGACTGTTTGTAATATCATGTACTGTCCGAGTAATTTACAGGTAGGTAGATAAATTTCTGACCAGCAATCTGCTGGATTTGCATGTTAAACACAAGTGGCTGACCTGTTGTGATGTGAGAGTACTGAATATTCAACCAGATCACTCATACAAATGTAACATGGGCTGATGAACACTGATAGTCACATCAGAGTTGTCTCCCTTGCACTGATAACTTCTCCACAATGCAGTGATTCATCGTGATTGAAAAAAAATATATATTTCCTCAGAAACATGTATTTATAGAAAGATAATTTGTAGCTAGGGAAGACAAATCCAGTATACAAACGGAATTACTCAACCAAACACTGTTTCAAAAATAACAGAATGAAGAGGTGTGAAAAAAAAGAAGCAAAAGGTTAGCTGTATACATGGCCCCTTAATCCGTACAACTCTATTTAAATTTTCAATACTTTTTTTAAATATGTGGTACATGTAAAATAAAAAGATTGATAATAAATTCTATTATTGTTCTCACTGTTCATATAGAAAGTCGTAGAATTACCCTACAACATGTGCATAAGTATAATGGACATGGACAGGCAAAACTACAACATGTACATAAGTATAATGGACATGGACAGGCAAAACTACAACATGTACATAAGTATAATGGACATGGACAGGCAAACTACAACATGTGCATAAGTATAATGGACATGGACAGGCAAAACTACAACATGTACATAAGTATAATGGACATGGACAGGCAAAACTACAACATGTACATAAGTATAATGGACATGGACAGGCAAAACTACAACATGTACATAAGTATAATGGACATGGACAGGCAAAACTTCAACATGTACATAAGTATAATGGACATGGACAGGCAAAACTACAACATGTACATAAGTATAATGGACATGGACAGGCAAAACTACAACATGTACATAAGTATAATGGACATGGACAGGCAAAACTACAACATGTACATAAGTATAATGGACATGGACAGGCAAAACTACAACATGTACATAAGTATAATGGACATGGACAGGCAAAACTACAACATGTACATAAGTATAATGGACATGGACAGGCAAAACTACAACATGTACATAAGTATAATGGACATGGACAGGCAAAACTACAACATGTACATAAGTATAATGGACATGGACAGGCAAAACTACAACATGTACATAAGTATAATGGACATGGACAGGCAAAACTACAACATGTACATAAGTATAATGGACATGGACAGGCAAAACTACAACATGTACATAAGTATAATGGACATGGACAGGCAAAACTACAACATGTACATAAGTATAATGGACATGGACAGGCAAAACTACAACATGTACATAAGTATAATGGACATGGACAGGCAAAACTTCAACATGTACATAAGTATAATGGACATGGACAGGCAAAACTACAACATGTACATAAGTATAATGGACATGGACAGGCAAAACTACAACATGTACATAAGTATAATGGACATGGACAGGCAAAACTACAACATGTACATAAGTATAATGGACATGGACAGGCAAAACTTCAAACCATTTACATGTACATGTTTATTTGATCATAATTACATGTAATTAGGGTAAGTATTCAAAAACCTCAAATTCTCGCTGATTTGGTTATACTCGGTCTCTTTGGCACCAAAATATATACCAGATGCATATTTACTAAGATCTGAATAGTCAATATTCAGGATAATAGATATATTAAATTATTTCCCCAGAAATCAGGCAAACCGATCAGTATACCTGGACATATTTAGTAGACACTTGTATCAGGACTGGTTAAAGATACATGTATGTATCAGGTCCATGTTTAACTCTCTATATTTTAATTTATATCAAAATATAAATTAAATGAAGAGGAGAGTTACATTGTACATTGGTTAGATTTTCAGCCATACTCTGGGTTGATGTTGAGGTGCAGTAAGGACAAAGGTCCCTCTTCTTTTCATACCTATTTATGGAATCATAAAGGTTAAATCTGTCCATAACACTCCATATACAATGTAATATAGCCTGTACATCCCGAGTTAGAAAACCTGTTCTTAAATGCATAAAGTAGATTTGCAGTAGGCAGAACATATAAGTGTCTGTATGACAGTTAAGCACAACTGATCAATGCCCCCATAATGTAAATACACAGTTTTGTACAATAAACCAGGTGGCACCCTGACCTTTTCCCACACCCCTTAATGCAGGTGTGTCATTGAACTTTCATTCTTTGGAAGACCATCGTTGCCTCAACTCATCCTATACAGGTAAATGTGGAGGAGTTCTTTTAGGCTTGAATGAGTACAGGTCAAATAACAAATCTATTCAGGGTAACAACATACTAATCCCTCTAATAATTCAATCAAAGGAAGTGAAATTTCCCACAATAAAATATGGGGATTTGTGATTTTGTCCATTGCCGTGTCGTTCATTGCCATTTTGTTCATTTGCCATTTTGCCCATCGTCAATTTTTCCACTGCCACTTTGCCCATTGCCATTTTGTCTGTTTGTCATTTTGTCCATTTGGCATTTTGTCCTTTTGCTATTTCGTTTGTTTGAAATTTTGTTCATTTTCTGCTATTTGTCTGTTGCCACTCTGTCTGTTTGCCACTCTGTCTGTTTGCCATTTTGTCCATTGCCAGTTTGTCTCCTTGCTATTTTGTTCATTTGACATTTTGATCCATTGCCGTTTTGTCCATTTGCCACTTTGTCCATTTGCCATTTAGTCCATTTGCCACTTTGCCCATGTGCCAATTTGTCCATTACCATTCCCGCCATCAACATTTTGTTCATTTGCCATTTTGTCCATTGCCAGTTTGTCTATTGTCAATTTGTTCATTTACCATTTTGCCCTTTTGGCCATTTGTCAGATTGTCCATTACCATTTTTCCACTGCCATTTTGTTCATTTGTCATTTTGTTCATGTGCCATATTTGTCCATTTACCATTTTTGTCCAATGTCATTTTGTCTGGTTGCATTTTGTCCTGTACTCACATACAAATAAATAAGCTGGTCATATATAATGCAGAGGTGCCAGGACAAACTATTCTATGCACTTATGTAGCAGGTGATTTTTAAATATGTCAATAAATCAAAGCATAATGATGGTCTCAACAAATGAAGTAGAGTATGAAAGAAAAGATCATATAATTTGAAATCAATGAATTTATGGAGGAGTCAAAGGCGTCTGAAATTGTAATCAGATTCTGTCAGATGGCACACATGTTAGAAGCTGAGATGGTGTAATATTTTCAAGGGTTTTTTTTTCCAATTTTGGCTGAGGTGAATACATGAACTTTTGAGATTCAATTTCTGAAGCAGAATTTGAAACCAAATATATAACATGTATAAAGATTATGCATTGTTCATCGCTACACAATTACTAAGATCAACAAAAGTGGCCATTGTTACGAGTGATGAAAGTATACTCAGATAAACTTATAAATATCATCACCCCAGCTGGTAAAACAACCGAAAGAATTAGTCCATTACACTGAACCACAATATCTCAACATTCTGGTATTAGAATATTTATGAAATAACAATGAAAACATTGCCAAAATGCACCTCAATGTTTGACCTTGGGCACCATGACCAAGGCAGCACCCATTGTATACACAAGGTATGGTGACCAAGTCTGACCGACACATTCTGATGATACTATTGCATGCCTATAAGCAATTAATCTGCAGTGCATGCCTCCAAAGCAGACCACATGAAAACCCAGAGACAATTCTGGGCAACGATCTGGTGTAAGACTATAATGCAAAAATATAATTGACAAAGGATCCTCTGCAAGTTGTATCATCAATCTTTTGTCCAGGATTTTACCTTTTCAACGAGAGGTCATTACTCAAAAGCCTTGTCATGATCTTGTTCATGAAAAGATGGTCGTTAGTTGGCAAAATCACTTGACGACTACAAGGCTAAACAGAACACAATTTCACAAAATAAGTTTCGGTTGCTGCTGATCCATTTGCCTCCCTAACTGAAATGAGGTATTGATCCATCAACCAGGATTTGAATTCAGCACTTTCCTTTTACCGTCAAAAATTGATCACCTTGCCTGTTGCAACTTAGCTTGGCAGACAACAACAGCTCGCTGGGTGAGGGAGTGGAAAATCACAGCAGTGGATTGGTCAGAATAAGACACTGGCTCATCCTCATCTGTCACCATGATTAATGGCAATTTTTAATCGTAATGGCACATACTTGCTTTGTATGATACGAGTCTGGGGAGGGAATGGGGCAGGGGGTTATTGAAATAGTCCTGAAGTTATTTTTAAACCTACATGTAGTTAAGGTATCAGTACTGATTCATGCCACAAAACAGTGACGGAGAAGTCATGGCTTTTAGTTACAGGTACGTACCTTCCATCTGCCCATGCTCATTGGCCCAGTTGCTCCAGTCAGTGTTCCGTTTGCGGACCGTTGTCTTTTTGAGGACGGCGTCACGTTCCAACAACTGCTCCTCCAAGTCTTCAGATGAGAATTCCTGGCTACCTGCGGACCCTTGTTTTTTGATTATGTACTTGGGCTGAACCATCTCTGCGAACTCCCGTCCCCTTTCTAGGCTCTCCTCTCCCTTGCTGGGTGACGTCGGTGATGATACAGGTTCCGGGGCTGGAGGCTGAGATTCCATGTGTACCTCAGTAGAAGCCATCAAAAGACTCTCTGCTACAGGGTGGGGACGAGATGACTCAGTCATCTGTAGGCTGAGGTCATGAGGTCTATTGCCTTGTGTAGTCAGAGACTCAGGATCACTCTCTTCATTCTCTTCATATGATACCAATGTGATACCATCTTCAATGCCTTCATCCATTATTGGCACCATGCCAGATGTATCTGTCTCCTCCAACAGAAAACTCTGGGACACGTTCCCAGAACCGTCCTCATCCGTGATATCAGAGTCTGTCACAGACTGATTGTTTTCTGAGATGACCTTTTGGTTCATATCATCATTGTCCAGCCAATCAATGACCTGGACGCGAGATTCTGACGACTGCTTTGAGACGGCAACAATGACCTCTTCCTCAACTGCATCCCTAGTCTCCCGAACCTCATCAAATGCTTTTGGTTCGTGCGTAGATTTTCGTAGCATGTTTGGACTCGGTGGAGGTGAAGGCTGCTGATCCACCGAGATGAATTCGTCTGGAAAGTCACGATGACGAGTGTGGTGTTGAGCCACAATGAGGGGCTCGTCACCACCCGTGGAAATCCTAACTGAGCTACTCATGGTTGCACACCCTTCTGAAGGTGGCTCACAATGACCAGGTGAATCACAATAGCCTTGTTCTTCCACTGGTTCTTCTGATTGTCTAGGTACCAATACACTATATTCCAGATCAGAGTTCTTTTTCAGCCCAACTGTATCTGAATCTATTTGATATTTTTCTTTCAGCTCCTCTGTATTAGGCGTGAATGACAGCAGAGGAGCAGCTATTTGGTTGTTCAATTTCAGCTCCTCCGTATCAGAATTCCGCGAATCAAATTGAGGTATCTGGCTTTCAATGGGTTCGGTTTCTATAGGTAATTGTTGGCTGTAAGGTAGACTATAGTTGTCCTGATTGTCCTGTGGAATGTTGTGTAGTTCTGTGCCTGATGTCCCCCTTATAGCAGGTGGAGAGCTGAATGGTAAGGGAGGAGGAGCAGTATCTGGCAAGGGAGGGGGAGATTCACTGCCAGAGTTATTACCAGAGTCTATATCAGAATCACAGCCCTGGTTTCCAGGGTTTTCAGAGTTGTTTCCAGGGTTTCCGGAGTAGTTTCCAGGGTGTTCAGACCTGTCCTCATTACACAATTTTGATTGAGCTTCTGGTTCCACATCTGCTACATGTACACAATGTAAGTGACCTTCACCTTGGTTTTGTGTTATGGTCTGATTGTTTTCTGTGCTACCCTTTTTATTATCACTATTTAATGAAAGACTTTCTTTGAGCGTTGAATAACCTAGGTCTAGGTCTAGGTCAATGTTATTGTTGTAGTTGTCATCTAACGTTTCAGCCTCTCCTTCGACTTCTTCGATGAAAACCAAAGAATCGTCAAAGACGTCCACCAATCTTTCTGGTTCAAAATAGGAACCCGAATCAACAGGTGATAGAGATTCGGAGTGTGTGTCAGTCGTTTCACAAATAATGGAAATATCCGAGACAGTTTCCACTTCAGACAAAGAGTCTGAGAATACTTCAGTGTCCTCCTTGGTAAGTTTTGATGTGTCCTCTATCACAAGTGGCTGTGACTCTATTTTAGAGTTAATGGCTGACCTAGTCTTTATCACAGATGGCTCACTGCCAGTTATGCGTTTTTGATCATTATGCTGCAGTCCAGTCTTGGTATGCTGTGCAACGTCCAACCGTGGTGGAAGGTCCAGGCGTTTGGGTGTGGTACGCTGTGTGGTCGATGAATCACCCACACTAGGGAGACGGCCGGTCCTCCACGATAATATTCTACTGGTGCGCGGGGAACCACGGGGAGACGAACGAGGGGAGGCTCGTATATTTTCTGCAGAGCCTCCTTTGATACAACTCACAGCGACAGACTCGCCCAAAACTTTCTGCTGCTCAAGGTTGAGTGAGCGTCGCTTCAAGCGATATTCTCTAGCTGCCTTCTTACTAGCACTTTCTTCCTCGACATTGGGGTTTGCTGCGGGACTGGTGTGGCGCCGTGCTGCATTCTCGGACCACTTCTCTCGATACCGTCTTGCCCGGTCTGTGCTGCTACTGCTGGGTTCCTTTGTCAGTGCTGTGGTGTTGTAATCCTCTGGGTTTTTCTGAAAATATATCAATGATTCATCCATGAATAACATGTTGTGAACATAAAAGTTTAGGATCAAAATTTGCTCAACCAAACTTCTTAAAATAAACTTGTGTAACAACTTCAGCAGACATGTTACATTTACTTATATCAAATGTAAACTACATTCTCAAAGTCTTTTTTCCCCTTCATTCACCAGAGGTAATTAAACTGTACACAATTCTACAGAAAACAAGATAATATTATGAATTCTCTATCCAAATATTTTCCCTTATTCAAACTTTTAATCACGAAACTTATCCCTCAGGGCAAAACATTCATATTGACATCAAACATTCATATTGACATCAAACATTCATATTGACATCAAACATTCATATTGACATCAAACATTCATATTGACATCAAACATTCATATTGACATCAAACATTCATATTGACATCAAACATTCATATTGACATCAAACATTCATATTGACATCAAACATTCATATTGACATCAAACATTCATATTGACATCAAACATTCATATTGACATCAAACATTCATATTGACATCAAACATTCATATTGACATCAAACATTCATATTGACATCAAACATTCATATTGACATCAAACATTCATATTGACATCAAACATTCATATTGACATCAAACATTCATATTGACATCAAACATTCATATTGACATCAAACATTCATATTGACATCAAACATTGAACAGGGATTGAACAAGTGAACCCACTAGAACAAGTCAAACATCATACAATGTTCAATCCCTGTCAAATTCAATGGATTTACTTTGATGCATTTTGCTGTTTAAGGGGGATTTGTACTTGAAAATCTGATTTATCCAATTTTCAACCCCTTGTCTAGTCATTTGGTGATTTCTTCCGATTGCTTAGTGTATGGTCATGAAAATTCACCCACTACAAATGATCTACAAATGTCAAACAATAGTACTGAAACACTATATTCCCCGTGTAGTAGGTACAGGTGAAAATATTAACCAAATCATTTGAAATAATAATTTTTCTTTCCATATTTCTTTATTTTTCAGGTGAATTTGACTTTATATTGGGCTAATATCACTTCAGGTGTACTGTTTGACACTTGTAGATTGATAAGAAGCTTGAGCTACACAGGAGCCAAAATATGGAATTCGCTGGACAAGAAGCCAAGAGAGTCTCCCTCGGCTGGAGCCTTCAAACATCGACTGATAAAAATTCTTCAGGCAAAAAGCATAAGTTAGCTGGATGCCATGATGTTAGATATATTATTATGTGTTTGATGTATACTTTGAATTTGGTTGAACTGTTTTCATATATATATTTAATGTACATTGTTTGATTGTTTCTAAGAGGGCCTCTGGGAAGAACAGTTTACACAACTGACAGAGTAAATACTTGTATTTGTTACCCTCAGAAAATAAAGTAATATATATATATATATATATATATGACACTGCATTTGGGGATCTTATACTTAACTGGATTAAAACTAATTGACATTCCCATTGACTCAAATTATGTACAAAATAAAGATAAATTAAATGTTTTCGTTTTCCTTCTTCCAATATCTTCCTCATGGTTTTCATGACCCTACACCAAGCCATTGGGAAGAAATCACCAAAAGACTGACAAGGGGTTGGAAAATTTGATAAATCAGATTTTCTGGTATAAATCCCCCTTCAATCATTTAGACTTTTCTATAGTCTTGGGGGAATTCCAAATGCATGAGCCACTCTGAAGATATATACATGTATAGGGCCAACATGCGAATACCATACAGACCATAGATCATACAAAAACACTGATAAAAACACTCTCAAATAAACAAATCCAATGTTATCAGGGGTGAAAAGCATTCAAAAACTGGTAAAACTGATATAAACTAAGATTACAGAGAACAAACACCATAAACAGGTACAAGGGGCATCTATGAAATAACCCATATACATCATAAAACAGTTCAGAACCATTTAGCCAGGACACACCCTTATGTCCTACAGTGAACTAGGTCATGTTGAGAATTGTGCCATTTCTTTAACAACTTCAAGATTTTCTACCCAACTGATTGAATCAATTCTGCCTCCTACCTGCCAGGTGGGAATTCCTAATAGTACAGTTTATCTAGTAATTCCATTTGTAACATGGAGTACCTATAATCATCTTGCAATCTAAGCACTGATATGTCTTGTAGCTACAACGGATGTAAAATCAGTACAAGAGATGGCCTCTCAGCCTCTCTCTCTCAGCTGTATAGAAATCAATGTAAAGCGGTAGTTGCGTAGGAAATACCTTTCCCCTGCCGTCTATTAAGGTCTTGTTCTGGGTTCCAGCATAGCTTACCTGGATGAACCACCTGTATAACCAACAGGTCGAACAGTGAACCTAATTCACAGGTGAAATCAATACCTTACTCCAGTCTGACAAAATGGCTGGAGTGAAGAACTAAGATAACTGAGCTCACCGAGTCTGTCCCCTGTCAGCCAGTATTCAAATAGATTCTAGAGTAATTCACACGTAACAAAACCCTTTTCATGCGACCTGTAAAATGCTTTTGTAATAAGAAACATTGTGACCTAGTTTTACTTTTCATTAAAATAATTCATGTGGAAGAATTTATGTTCGTTTTTTCTTTCTGTTCTTTTGGCCCCAGGTGTTTTCAGGTGTATTTACCCGTGCCCCTGATATGCTGTAGTTACCTGTGATATGTACAGGTAATGGAATGTGGATGAAGATCTGCCAGGGGGACTGACATGGGCCACTGACATGGGCCAACACTCCAGCTGGCACCACTGTACACTCCACAACAATGGGTACACTATGATAATACCATACAAGTACAGAATAGCAGGAGAAACTTTCTGTCAATTACTCACCTTTTCAATTATGTCAAGGAGAGAGTACCAAAAAATACTAAGTTTTTTGGAAATAATTACTAAAGTACCTGTAGAGTACCTGTAACGGCTAACATTGGACTACTATATATTCTAATCACACACTGGCCAGGGCAGTAATAATGATGAATGAGGATAATAAGTGAATTGACAGTCTGTATGATTACATATTCTACATCAATGAGAATATCTCCTCAAACATCTTCACAACTAAATGTATGCAGAGGTGTTCAAGGGACAAAATACTCATAGCTACATGTGACTCAAACCATGTATGGTAAATTAACACTCTTTCCCAAAAATACCGTAGATAACAAATCTATTAGAATGGAAAGTTACCACAATGATACAATAACAGGGCCTTATCTATATGGAGTTTACCACAATGATACAAGAACAGGACCGTATCTATATGGAGTTTACCACAATTATACAAGAACAGGACTTTATCTATATGGAGTTTCTCCTACATTCAAGAGATGATCAAATTTATTGGGAGTCACTGTTCAAAATTAAAAGCAAAATCTAGGGATGACTGAATGCTAACAGCTAGGACAATTGAACTGTTGTAGTGTTGACAGTACCTTACAGTACCTTACTGACAGAACTGAGTTCCTGTCACCAAACTTCATTCATATCCCTACCAGCATGACCAGAGCCCTGTAATTGTATATAGTTTTACTGTACCGTACTGTCACAATAGTTCCGGTATTCAAACTCCAATCCTAGCCCTGCATTTTCACTTGGACACAGTTGAGCGGTTTTAAATTATATACCAAGTTGTCAATCATTTATTCAGTTTTCTTTTGTAGTCTTTTTTCTCATGACTGATTAACCAGAAAAACTGTCCCTTGAAAGTTTGATTCAATATAATGCAATTCACCGCTACAAAGCTGGCGAAGTAGTGATGTGGTGTGCTGGGTGATGGCAAATTGGGTCTATATAGTAATATGGTGACAAATTGATCGACCATGCAGTGAATGAAGAATGCTGGGATGTCTTCTCAACAACTGTGACACCGTGTGATGCATGTGTTGTACTGGACTGTGGCAAAATGGGGACATGTTGTGATGAATCGAAACACTGGGAATGTGTTGTGATGAGTCGAGACAAAGTAGGAATGTGTTACAATGAGTCGAGACAAAGTGGGAAGGTGTTGTGATGAGTTGAGACAAAGTGGGAATGTGTTTGTGATGAGTGGAGACAAAGTGGAAATGTGTTTGCGATGAGTGGAGACAGTGGGAATGTGTTTGTGATGAGTGGAGACAAAGTGGGAATGTGTTTGTGATGAGTCGAGACAGAGTGCGAATGTGTTTGTGACGAGTCGAGACAAAGTGGGAATGTGTTTGTGATTAGTCGAGACAAAGTGGGAATGTGTTGTGATGAGTCGAGACAAAATGGAGATCAGTTGATGAGTCAAGACAAACTGGGAATGTGTTTGTGATGAGTGGAGACAAAGTGGAAATGTGTTTGTGATGAGTCAAGACAAAGTTGGAATATGTTGTAATGAAATGGGACAAAGTTAGGATGAATGAATCAGGAAAAAGCGGAAATGTGTTGTACTGAATGGTGATAAAAATGAGGATGTGTTGTAATGAATGATGTTGAAATGGGGATGTGTTGTAATGGATGATGTTGAAGTGGGAATGTGTTGTAATGGATGATGTTGAAATAGGGATGTGTTGTAACTAATGATGTTGAAATGGGGATGTGTTGTAATGAATGATGTTGTAATGGGGATGTGTTGTAATGGATGATGTTGAAGTGGGAATGTGTTGTAATGGATGATGTTGAAATAGGGATGTGTTGTAATGGATGATGTTGAAATAGGGATGTGTTGTAACGAATGATGTTTAAATGGAGATGTGTTGTAATGGATGATGTTGAAATGGGGATGTGTTGTAATGAATGATGTTGAAATGGGGATGTGTTGTAATGGATGATGTTGAAATAGGGATGTGTTGTAACGAATGATGTTTAAATGGGGATGTGTTGTAATGGATGATGTTGAAATAGGAAGGTGTTGTAATGAATGATGTTGAAGTGGGGATGTGTTGTAATGGATGATGTTGAAATGGGGATGTGTTGTATGGATGATGTTGAAGTGGGGATGTGTTGTAATGAATGATGTTGAAATGGGGATGTGTTGTAATGGATGATGTTGAAATGGGGATGTGTTGTATGGATGATGTTGAAATGGGGATGTGTTGCAGTCCTCGCCATGAGCAAAATGGTGGGAGAGTGCCAGATCGCTCTCCTTAATCTGGATGGGCGAGTGATCGCTCATCTAGAAATCGCTCTCCTGGGATGTTTGGGGCGAGTGATTGCTCACCTAAGGCGAGCAGTGTTATTTTAGCAGACATTTTGGTATTCCTTTGAATCTTGCAATAAATAAGACAATACATAAAATACTCCACACGAGTGTTTGATTTATATTTGATCCAAGTCACAATTAATAATTAATTAGTTCGTCTTCAAAACTTGCACACAACTTGCACCATACATAGTTGACATACTGCCGACTGTCTGCCTCCACTGTTCTGTAACCGATAGGTAACTGAACCGCCGTGCCCCAGCTTTTGAAAGTTTTCCGTTCTACCCGGTTCCCTTTTAGTTGTTTTGTACTGCCGGTATGACTGTTCTGCCATGGTAATGCCAACAATGATGTGGAAAACTTCAATGAAACGCAAGAAGGTATACAACAGACGCAAGTCAAAGAAAACCGCCAACTGACAGCAAAACTGGCGATCTTCAAATTAATCCTCATCTATCCCACAGTGCATCGCTGGGCATACGGTTGTGTATGTCGCGCGGTGAACCGTGGGATAGATCAAGAAATAAATTGGAGATCACCAGTCTTGCCAACTGACGACTGTTACCAGGTTACGAGCCCGTGACGTCGCGTTATTCTACTGCGCATGACAGTTGTCTTACTTCCGCTTCCTTTGCAAATCGAAACCGCAACCACGAAAACCAGTGAATGAAAGGTGACGAAAATACTGCCGATATAGACTGAAGAAATAAATATTTTTCTCTCGGATTTGGCGGAGCGACGAATCGCTCGTCTTGCGACCCCTGGGCGTGTGTGGAGGAGAAGGGGAGCGATCGCTCGCCTTTCATGGCGAGGACTGTGTTGTAATGGATGATGTTGAAGTGGGGATGTGTTGTAATGTGTAATGAATGATGTTGAAATGGGGATGTGTTGTAATGGATGATGTTGAAGTGGGAATGTGTGGTAAAGGAATGATGTCAAATTTAGAATGTGTTGACATACTGGATAATGCCAGATAGTGGGAATGTGTTTAATGAATGATGACAAAGTGGAATATTGTAACGAATGATGAAAAGATGTGATGTAATGAGTGATATTTGAATGAACTGTGTTTATCTGATGCGGTGACAATGCCCAAACATTGCTCATAATGTTCTAAAAAATTGGGAGACTGTGAAGGATGTGTTGTAATGGACTGTGCCAAAATGGGGAGGTTAAGACAATTGGGAATGTGCTGCAATGAATGTCAACTTGGAGATGTGTTGGGATGTTAGCATGAAGATGAGTTGAAATGAATGGTGACGTAATGGGATGTGTTACGAAGTGAGAATGTATTGTTATGGATGGTGACGTAATGGGATGTGTTACGAAGTGAGAATGTATTGTTATGAATGGTGACGTAATGGGATGTGTTGCGAAGTGAGAATGTATTGTTATGGATGGTGCCACATTGGGGATGCATTGCAAAGGAAGATGTCAGAGTACGAAGTGTTGTAATGAGTTGACAGTGACTACAAAGTGCAGAAAATTATGACGAAATGTGGATTGTATTGTAATGAATGATGTCCTAAACACATCCCACTTGTCACCAGTTGTTGTGATGAATTCTGAGTGAGTCGGGGTACATCAATTGGATGACAAAGTGGAGATATAATGTAACAAGAATTAAATAGCAGAGCCATTTAGGGTTCACATGCTGCATAGACTACATACAGTTAGTCTTGTAATCAGATTGGTGAAGAATATTTTATGTGATAGCTGCAGTTGAACATCCCAAAAATGTACACTGATGTAAGCTTTTGGAATATATGATGTTATGGACAAAGTTTGGGGAGATAGAGGGTGGGGCCCACTTCCATGGGGGTGGGGACTACCCCCATAAGTGTACAATGATGTAAGCTTTCAGAATGTATGAGGTTATAGGGTGTGGCTAGGTTTTGTTTGAGAGATAGAGGATGGGGCCCAGTCCCCTGCAGGTGAGGACTACTACCCAGGAATAATGGATGTGTCTCATAGTGTACAACATAGCTAAACCAGATATATCTTGGCCTTGATAAATAATGAGTCAGTTACAGTTCTGAATGGCTTGGAGGGTTACAAGTCTAGTATGATGTAAGGCTTTGTGAGGAATGATGGACAACCATCACAGTGTACAGTTACCTGCTACACAATGTTCAAAATTAAAAATACTGTGAAAATTTACATATTAATATGTAGCTGCTGACACTATCCCATCATTCATCAGACATAAACTATGGCAATTATCAGTTTGTGTAATCTATTCTGTTTCATACATGGTTAATTAGTAATTGGTGATAATCAAAAGATAATGTCATTGATGTGACCCTGGGAAAGCTTTTTTCTTCAGAAGCAATATCCGGCTTGAAAAATCTGCTTCTAACAAATATTATATGATAGAATGTATTGAATGTCTGAGAGTAATGGTATATAACATGGGGTCACTATCATATGAAGAGGTATACGTGGAAATATGGTGAACTCATTGTTGTTTTTGACAACAACAACAATGCATTGAAAATGTTCGCTAAACAAACACATGCTCCTGGTTTGGATCTGCAGGGCATGTATAGAATAAAAAGAACAGTATCTTCCCTTCACAAAGTAACCTTTTTGATTACCGTACAAATATGGAGATCAGTATGACACAAGTAAGGAGAATATTTCTGGCCTGGATTGCTGATATGGACATTGTTATTGTTTAAGGGATTGTTTTGGTATAAAGTTATTCCTATTTAAATGCTAATCTTTCATAAAATGAACCTCCTTTTTCAAAAAGTTTTTTTCCGATAAGGGTATGGGTACCTAAATATCTCCATCCCAAAGTGTTACAGTTTGCACACAACCACAACATTGTCCCCAAACAATCCTCGATGTTCTAATCAGGTCAGGCCAGTGCTGATTAATCAGGTCAGGCCAGTGCTGATTAATCAGGTCAGGCCAGTGCTGATTAATCAGGTCAGGCCAGTGCTGATTAATCAGGTCAGGCCAGTGCTGATTAATCAGGTCAGGCCAGTGCTGATTAATCAGGTCAGGCCAGTGCTGATTAATCAGGTCAGCCAGTGCTGATTAATCAGTCAGCCAGTGCTGATTAATCAGGTCAGGCCAGTGCTGATTAATCAGGTCAGGCCAGTGCTGATTAAGGTCAGGTGCTGATTAATCAGGCCCAGTGCTGATTAATCAGGTCAGGCCAGTGCTGATTAATCAGGTCAGGCCAGTGCTGATTAATCAGGTCAGCTGCGCTGATTAATCAGTCAGGCCAGTGCTGATTAATCAGGTCAGGCCAGTGCTGATTATTAATCAGGTCAGGCCAGTGCTGATTAATCAGGTCAGGCCAGTGCTGATTAATCAGGTCAGGCCAGTGCTGATTAATCAGGTCAGGCCAGTGCTGATTAATCAGGTCAGGCCAGTGCTGATTAATCAGGTCAGGCCAGTGCTGATTAATCAGGTCAGGCCAGTGCTGATTAATAATATCATATGGATACACATGTAGTCCTAATGTCGCTTATAATTTTGCTGAATTATACATCAATTTGAAACCATCAATTTCCTGGAAGCGTCTAAAAAACTAAGAAGGATAAATTTCCGAACAAATATAGAACTCTGTAGGCCTCCATATTCCCAACTTAGAACAATAATAATAACAAGTTACTCCTACCTCTATCACATCCATGGTGCAGGAAGAAAAAACAAAGCGATGACAAAATTGACACTGAATGAATCCACAGTTCCAAGACTATGTGAAAACAAAGGCAGAAGTCATCTGAAATCAGACAAATCTCATCTCGCACTGCCAGTTCAGTTGTAATAATGAGATGCCTATCGTCCCATCTATACAAGCCTGTGATGTTGTAGAACAGGTCTATAGTGGGAACACATGGAAGGTATGTACACAGCGTTAGATCATGAATATCAGACCAACAGCTGCTGAGAAAATATGGATTTCATGGTCAAAGTCTACATGTAAACATTAAATCCATTGAGGTACATACTTTCTGCATTAGCAATCCACATATGAATACGTAGAATAACCCAATATCCTAACCTTTATAGGAACTCTCTGATTGGCTGGTTCTTCTTCCAATTTTCTTCACAAGCCAATGAATATGCCAGATTTTCATTCAAAAATTTGAATGGACCAATCAAATATTTTTAAACTAGAAGACATCCCATATTTGTTTTTATTGCTATGATTCCAAGTCAGAGGAACAATTTTTTTTTTTTTTGGAAATTACACATATTATTTGTCATATTTTAGTAACCAGAACAGTAATTTACTTCAAAGACATTCCTCTGACATTACTTGTACAATCCATACATTATCATCAAGAACATCATGTCCAAGACATAACAAAATTAGCTCACTAAATAACTGGGTAGAAAATTTTCACTGAAATACTGTTACTGTGTTCATGAAAAATGAAAAAACGATAGCCACTAAATATTCATAGGATTTTTTTTTTTTTTTTGTCATTTAGAACAAAATGAGTACCTGAAAACATAGTACTCAGTTAGCATACTCACATGGTGGTATTGTTAGCAAATTGATCAGCTACAGCTTTGGAACTGAAAGTATTCTTTTCTAAATGATCACTTTGTAAATGACAAAAAAATATCTCTTCCTAAGAATTCAGCTCTGGGAACGGTGTCATTACGGGTATCAAAGGGGTGCTGTATGTTCGCTTTCAAGACTACTGGTCTGCTACCTCCTATTTTGTGGGAGGCCCATAGGCTGAGTGGTTTACATTGCCGACATCTTGTGCTGGCGATTAGGTGCCTTACTTTGGGAGTCGCTGGTTTGAATCCAGCTCGAGACTTCACCAATTTTCTGCACTAGAATCTGTGCTGCAGGTCACAAACCTCCATTGAAGTTTCTGGGTTCAAGATTATTATTAGGACTTGACTTCCGGCGAACATTCGATTGACCATTATACCTGATTGGGCCAGAAATGATCTGTGATGTATTTTAAAATGTTTCTATAATATTTGACTCTCAAATATATCAAACTCACCTATTCAAATTTCAATGGGAAAAAAATCTGAGCCAGTTTGATGGGCCACCTCTGAAATTTGCCAGAATGGTTGACCCCGGATGACCCTATTTCTGGGCAAATCCGTCATGTAAGACACATACAATAAGTGACTACATGTGGGGAACCATTCAACCAAGGAGTGAAAAGGGCCAAGTGTATTGCACGCAAAGTGTTGCCGATTGAAGTTGTCTTAAATGACGGGTCTGCCTATTTCTGGTGGTCTTATCTAAAACATGAATTGCAGGCAAGCACCTAAAAGGTGCGTGGACCCCTCAGCCTGTTTTTATTAGTCAAGTAGGATCAGGGCTGCATGTAGAACCAATGTAGTTACAGAAAACGTATGGGCGCCCAAAACTCAAATGAAACAAAAAACGAAAGTAGTGTTGTTGTTGTTCACTTCGAAAGGATTTCTGAAGAAAATACTCCTAGAAAAAGCTTCTGGGAACCTCAATATCGATCCGATTGCATAGCTGGGTATTGAATTTCATGTTAATAAACGTCTGTTTTGTGATTGATCACAGGCTCTTTGCGCCGAAATTCACTAAGAAAAATTGGACCCTCAATAATGAATTACGAAAAGGAACTGGGAGTTTGGGATCGGAACCTGCAAAAAATCCCTGGATACAGCCTTGCGGATACAGTTTGTGTGATTCCTGTACCGTATTTTATAGACTTCGTTTTCACGCGAGTGGTGTGCTGGGATTACAGCATGCAAGAAAGTGGTTGGTTGGTTGTTTGAAGTTTAACGTCACCCTTAACCTTATTGGTCACACGGCGACGATGACCCAAACAAACATACCCTAACAAAACCCTAACCCCAACAACATGAATTGCAGGCAAGCACCTAAAAGGTGCGTGGACCCCTCAGCCTGTTTTTTTTTAGTCAAGTAGGATCAGGGCTGCATCTAGAGCCAGTCTAGTTTTGGAAAACATATGGGCACCCAAAACTCAAATGAAACAAAAAACGAAAGTGTTGTTTTTGTTCAATTTGGAAAGATTTCTGAAGGAAATACTCCTAGAAAAAGCTTCTGGAAGCCTCAATATCGATCCGCTTGCATAGCTGGGTATTGAATTTCATGTTAATAAACCTCTGTTTTGTGATTGATCACAGGCTCTTTGCGCCGAAATTCACTTAAAAAATTGGACCCTCAATAATGAATTACGAAAAGGAACTGGGAGTTTGGGATCGGAACCTGCAAAAAATCCCTGGATACCGTATATAACAGACTTCGGTTTCACGTGAGTGATGTGCTGGGATTACAGCATGCAAGGAAGTGTAGCTTTATCAGTGGCAATTTATGCATTGCACAAGTGTGATAAGTAAACACACTTATTGACACAGGCCAACCCTTATCATTATTTGGGGGGGGGGGGGGAGCTCCAGGTATGCAAACTGATTCAAAATTGCACACAGTCAGGCTAAAAATGGGCTCTCCTAATCACTCGTTTTACATAATTTCCAAGGTACAGTAACATGTTTGGTGACAAAAATTGAAGCATTATGTTGTACCAGTTAAATGTGTGGACACAAATATGGTTCATGCAAAAGTTTTAGAATAAATCATATGATGTAGAATAGAATGATTTAATAGCAAAATTTAAGAAAAATGTTGTCCTTCATTCAATAATAATCATGAATGGACCAGGCTTTCTTGTATCAGGGAACCTTCAAAATTCACAACGAAACATGCAACCAAGGGTTCCCGATGGGCATAGATAACAGTGCAAAAGCTAAGCCATCAATAAATTAAAAAATTTAAAAAAAAAAAAATCATGAAATTATCATAGCCATCTGAAAATCTAATCATTTCATCTGTCAACATTCAGGAAGCTCTCACCAAAGTTTGGTCAGGCCCGACTTGATAGATCTGCAGACATTCAGCGGACAAGAACATGTTGATGGGCATAGATAATAGTGCAGAAGCTAAGCCATCAATAAATAATAATTTTTTTTTTTTAAATCATGACATCATCATAGCCATCTGAAAATCTAATCATTCCATCTGTCAACATTCAGGAAGCTCTCACCAAAGTTTGGTCAGACCCGACTTCATAGATCTGCAGATATTCAGCGGACAAGAACATGTTGATGGGCATAGATAACAGTGCAAAAGCTATGCCATCAATAAATAATAAAAAAAATAATTAAAAATCATGACATCATCATAGCCATCTGAAAATCTAATCATTTCATCTGTCAACATTCAGGAAGCTCTCACCAAAGTTTGGTCAGGCCCGACTTCATAGATCTGAAGATATTTAGCGGACAAGAAAATGTTGACGGACGGACGCCAGGACGGACGCTAGGACGGACGGACGTACGTACATGGCAACGACAAGACCCCACAGCCCTATGGGCTGAGGGGTAAAAACCCAACCAAAACTACAAAAAAAAATTTAATTTCGAATTTTGAAAATTATACTCTACAGACACTGATTACAATGGATCCTCAGAGAGCCCAATCTGTTTGGTACTTTAATCTACCTCCTGTGCCAGACAAACATGGTACAAACCATGCTGCCCTAAGCCGGAGGGCTGCAAGAAAGTGTAGCTTTATCAGTGGCAATTTATACATTGCACAAGTGTGATAACAAGTTAATGGCATGGAAACACAATGACCGACACAAACCCACCATTATCATTATGGGGGGGCATAAGATCCAGATATGCAAACTGGTTCAAAATTGCCCAGATTCAGGCTAAAAATGGGCTCTGCTAATCACTTGTTTTAAATAATTTCCAAGGTACAGTAACATGCAAAAGCTTTTGGATAAATCAATGTACCAAAATTGAAGAAAAACAGGGGTTCGATACTGCCGGTTATTTCCTCTTGTACTTCTGAAATAAAAAAATCGACCATAGAGGTCCATGTCCCCCGCTAGCAGCACCAGTTATGGCGGATTACATCCACCATAACTGGCCCTGCTGCTGCGGGGGCCATGGACCTCTATGGTCGAATTTTTTTTTGTCGATGATATCTCATATCATTGAGAAGAGTATGATTTGAAAATGAAGATATCGCTGATGAGCTTAACATAATCTAATACAGCGGATGGCACCCATATTGGATTATGCACATCCATAAAACATAATACATGACTGTCCTCTCACTAAGGTCAAGGGACTCCCCAAGTTTGAAGTAGATCATTTGAATCGTACTCCAGCTATTGTCCGGACAAGATCAAACTGCTTAAAATCCAATGAAATCCAGTATGGCCGATGGTGGCCATATTGGATGAAGCATGTCCTTGAAAAACAATCCTAATCCTCCTCTCAACAATGTCAAGGCACTCCCCAGGTATGAAGTAGATCGGTTGAATCGTTCTCGAGTTATTGTCCAGACAAGATCCAACTGATTATAATCCAATATGGCTGACGGCAGCCATATTACATTACGCACATTGCTGAAAAACAATCCCAACCGTCCTCTCACCAATGTCAAGGCACACCCCAAATTTGAAGTTGATCGATTAAATCGTTCACGAGTTATTGTCCGGACAAGAAAATCTAAGATCCAACTGCTTATAATCCAATATGGCTGACGGCGGCCATATTGGATTATGCACATTGCTGAAAAAAAATCCCAACCGTCCTCTCACCGATGTCAAGGCACTCCCCAAGTTTGAAGTAGATCAGTTGAATCGTACTCCAGTTATTGTCCGGACAAGATCAAACTGCTTAAAATCCAATGAAATCCAGTATGGCTGATGGTGGCCATATTGGATCAAGCACACGGTCCTTGAAAAACAATTCCAATCCTCCTCTCAACAATGTCAAGGCACTCCCCACATATGAAGTAGATCGGTTGAATCGTTCTCGAGTTATTGTCCGGACAAGATCCAACTGCTTATAATCCAATATGGCTGACGGCGGCCATATTAGATTACGCACATTGCTGAAAAACAATCCCAACCGTCCTCTCACCAATGTCAAGGCACACCCAAAGTTTGAAGTTGATCGGTTAAATCGTTCACGAGTTATTGTCCGGACCAGAAAATCTAAGATCCAATTGCTTATAATCCAATATGGCCAACGGCGGCCATATTAGATTACGCACATTGCTGAAAAACAATCCCAACCGTCCTCTCACCAATGTCAAGGCATACCCCAAGTTTGAAGTTGATCGGTTAAATTGTTCACAAGTTATTGTCCGGACAACAAAATCTAAGATCCAACTGCTTATAATCCAAAATGGGTGACGGGCGGCCATATTTGATTACGCACATTGCTGAAAAACAATCCCAACCGCCCTCTCACCAATGTCAAGGCACACCCCAAGTTTGAAGTTGATCGGTTAAATCGTTCACGAGTTATTGTCCGGACAAGAAAATCTAAGATCGAACTGCTTATAATCCAAAATGGCTGACGGCGGCCATATTGGATTACGCACATTGCTGAAAAACAATCCCAACCGTCCTCTCGCCAATGTCAAGACACACCCCAAGTTTGAAGTTGATCGGTTGAATCATTCATGATTTATTGTCCGGACAAGAAAATCTTACGGAATTACGGAATCACGGAATTACGGAATTACGGACACCGGTGTTTCTAAGTCCCCCCCCTACTAAGTAGCGGGGGACAATAATGTCACCAACCTGTTAGTTATTACTATAAAGGAATAAATTTTAGCTGATTCCGCATGTGTGTGTGAAAAAACAATGTACACTGCATCTCATACATATCACATGAAGCTGAGAAGCTGTGGATAAGTAAAAGTCCAATAACATTTAGTGCCCCAGGGGTGGGGAAATCCTCCCGAGGGTAGTGCATAGGTTGAACAAGTGTAGCATCATGAAAGCTCCCAGATAAATGGGAATTGGGGGGGTCCATCCAATGATAATCTTGAATCTTGAATGGACCAGGCTTTCTTGTATCAGGGAACCTTCAAAAGTTACAATGAAACATGTAACCAAGGGTTCCCGATGGGTATAGATAACAGTGCAAAAGCTAAGCCATCAATAAATAACAAAAAAAAAAAAAATTAAAAATAATGAAATCATCATAGCCATCTGAAAATCTAATCATTTCATCAGTCAACATTCAGGAAACTCTCACCAAAGTTTTGTCAGGCTCGACTTGATAGATCTGCAGATATTCAGCGGACAAGAACATGTTGATGGGTATAGATAACAGTGCAAAAGCTGAGCCATCAATAAATAATAAAAAAAATAATTAAAAATCATGAAATCGTCACACCCATCTGAACAAGTGTAGCATGTAAGCTCCCAGATAAATGGGAAATAAAAGGGGAATAAATGGAAATAAATTGAATCTTGAATGGACCAGGCTTTCTTGTATCAGGGAACCTTCAAAAGTCACAATGAAACATGCAACCAGGGGTTCCCGATGGGCATAGATAACAGTGCAAAAGCTAAGCCATCAATAAATAATAAAAAAAAAAAAATTAAAAATCATGAAATCATCATAGCCATCTGAAAATCTAATCATTTCATCAGTCAACATTCAGGAAGCTCTCACCAAAGTTTGGTCAGGCTCGACTTCATAGATCTGCAGATATTCAACGGACAAGGACATGTTGACGGACGGACGGACGCTAGGACGGACGTACGTACATGGCAACGACAAGACCCCACAGCCCTATGGGCTGAGGGGTAAAAAATGGTGGGGAATGTATGCTGAATTTTCCATATGTTTGAGCGGAAAGGCCAGGCTACCTGATGTGATGGGTCACTTGTGGCGGCGAATATTAGGGAATATAATTTTCTCAAGATGTGCTCTGCCAATTTACTACATATTAAGTTAGGTGATTATTTAGTGGTTTGTGACCTCTACTATGATAGCGTTATCCCAAAATAATGAAAATACTGTTACTAAATATTCACATAGTACACATACATCAATGATTACTTCCATGTCTGCATTCTCCCAGTGGCATCAACAGAATAGGTTAATACCCGAAAACACAGTACTCAATTAGCATACTCACATGGTGGTATTGTTAGCTAGTTGATCAGCTAAAGTAGAGGTAACCAAAGATTCAAAATTTGGAACTTAAATATTCCATTGTAACTTTTACCTCCATGGTAGATGTAGGGGTACTGCTGACTTGTCCAAGTTCGATATGAAGTGTACAAAGGTTGAGATAATGTAGTATATTTGTACTACCAATAACCTGTACAGGTAATGAAGGAGAAAAGTGACAGGTGAGATACTGTCCATACTGTGATATATAACCTCCTGACCAGCGTTATCTTCAACTCAAT